>JAQJVK010000003.1:18573902-18769905 GCA_035578135.1 Flexamia atlantica | reverse complement strand
GTTCCCAAAGCTCAAGATGTAACGCACCAGCTGTTTATAATCATAAATACCTAACTAACATTGACACACGAACATTGCCAAAAGTAACCTAGAGTTGGTCGGTGAGTTGTGTTGTTTGGTTGTAGAGCATTGGGTTCCACGAGTCGGGCAAGCGACACAAGGAGAATGTTACCAAGCGACTTGCGGAGATCAGCAAGAACAGCAGCAAGAGCCATCAGGAGAGTCTGCAGGTCGATCTGGAGATGAGGAAGATGGAGGAGGTGAGGGGAGAAATGTTACATGACTGATTGTAAAGCAGGCCCGGCGACAGGATTTCCAGGTCCCTGTGCAATCTTCGACCCTGGCCCAAGAGACCTGACGACCTTTTTTTTACTTGTTTTGTCTGTTTTTGGGTTCTTTTCAGCCGTTTCGGACCCTTTTTTTAGTGTTTCCTGGCACCCGAGACCCTATGCATTTGCCCCCCCCCCCCTCCCCGTCGCCGGCCCTGCTGGAAAGTATCTCTATCAAATGAATTCTCTTTTAGGGAAGAAGGTGTTACTGTATGACTCATGGGAAGACCTAAACCTTGATCTATCATAACTTTTCATTTTGAGGCCCCCAGGGTGGCAAAAATAACATTCATCCATTTTCTTATGATATTTATGTGTTTAATCACAATAGCTCATGTAAAAGTTATGAAGCAGAAGCACGTGCAATTTGGCTCAGAGTTGTAAAGAAGTAATTATTCTGGAGAGTTCAAAAACCAGCCTGATCGGACCATCGGAAGAGTTAACCAGCCTGGGTTAGTTTGGACTTTTTACATGGAAAAATTTAAATAGTAAATTTTAAAGTTTTGTAACAAAAAATGAATAATTTAGTATTTTGAATAATAATTGCTCTATGTTCATTGGTTACTAAACTAACCAGTTGTTGACAATATAGCACATTGTCCTAATACAGTATCAACCTTTTTGAAAAAAAAAATTAAATTGTACATCTCCCTCACTTCTTAACACTTCCTAATGAAACTTGGTATATGTGAACAATAAAGGTTTAAATTACCTGTGTTCCGTCATGTAATCCAAACTGTAGCTGTTGCTACGGCCGTTTCAAAGCACTAATGGCTTCATCTTCAGGCGTACAAGAAACGTAATTTTACCTCATAGAGGTCGTCGAAAGTTTAAAATTTTGACACGACACAAACATTAACATAACACAAAAAATAACAAAAAACACTTGGCCAAGTTTAACATTCAGAACCGACCCGCACGAAGAGTGACTCCAAACTGGGCAGTTAGGAGTCACTCTTCGTGCGGGTCGGTTCTGAATGTTAAACTTGGCCAAGTGTTTTTTGTTATTTTTTGTGTTATGTCACAGATGAAGAACTATACAGATTGGCAACCTAATGCACTTTAGCGTGCCCGTTTTTTTCGCGCGGCGTCACGTTTGTTAGGTCGTTTTGCCGCACATATTGCATTTGTATCAGAGTTATTAATGGCTATATTTGTTCTTTGGGACCTGAAGATTTGATATTGACGAAATTATACTTGATACCAATGCAATATGTGCGGCAAAACTACCTAACAAACTTGACGCCGCGCGAAAAAACGGGCACGCAAAAGTGCATTAGGTTGCCAATCTGTGGTTATGTTAATGTTTGTGTCGTGTCAACATTTTAAACTTTCGACAACCTCTATGAGGTAAAATTACGTTTCTTGTACGCCTGAAGATGAAGCCATTAGTGCTTTGAAACGGCTGTAGCAACAGCTACAGTTTGGATTACATGACGGAACACAGGTAATTTAAACCTTTATTGTTAATAACCAGTAATCCGGTGGTCAGAATCATGAAGTTGGTATATGTGACTGAAGTTTCTGAACTTAATTTAGTTCAGATCTACTGGATTGTAGCCAAAAACCTTTGATTTTTATATTTCTGTGGCGGCAAACCTGCATACTCACTTGCATGCTTGTTATCCTCATTGAAAATATTGAAGTAGCCTACCCTTTTCTGTAGACATTCTTGATTTACTTTAGACGATGCTTGCCATACTTTACATAGCAAATTGCCATTGGCGATTGGTGGGATTTGAAGAACCTGGGCTCTTGAGGACTGAAGTAATACTCTACCATTACACCAGACTGATCCCAATTCTTATACTTTGTGCAAGGAGTAGTTAGGGCAAAATAAATTTGACTCGTGTCCAGGTCCAGGTTTGGCCTTGTTTCCAAACAGTTTCAGTGAAGGTCACTGCCTTATAGTCCAGGCGACGAATGACCGAAAAGGTATTGAGGGAAATGCATGCAACACAATTTGAGACTTTGTAAGTTTGTTTGTACTGGTTAGGAGGGTGAACATATCAGAAGTCCCTGTTTGTAGCTCTTGAGCGGGGGAAGGAGGGGGAAAATTAAAGAAAATAAACTTTTCTGTAAGAAAAGTATATAATGTTTATTTTAGCCCAACCATCTACAAGATAAGCACTAATTTTATTAATGTCTTAACAAACATTCCTTCCATAAGAAATACATGTAAACTTGTTTGGAACTTACATACCCAATGGAGCTACGCTTTTTCGCTCAAAGGAAAATAAACATCACTCATGAAATCTTGATGTAGTTACCAGTAATTTGACACTATAAAGGTAGGGATGGGCTCACAAACATATTTTGGTAACTAACTATTTCTAATAATTCCTTGAGATGTACCTTTTTTATGAGCTTACCAAAGCCTTTACTCAATTATTTTCATGATTGAGGTTTCAAATTACTGGAAGTTTTGTCAAGATTTCATGAATATTGTTTATTTTCCTTCAGGTGAAAAGGTGTCGCCCTATTGAGCATGTGTTTAACATACATATTAACATGTACTACTTATGGTTGTTGTATTTGTTAAGATATTGATATTGAAAAAAAAGTGATTTTCTTGTAAATGGTTGGTCCAAAAGAAACGTATTATGCACTTTTCTAACAGAAAACTTAATTTTCCATTTAATAGGGAATATTAAAAGTTGAGAGTATTCAAGATATTTAGGAAAAAATTTAAAATGTTGTCTTTAGACCCCCTCCTTTCCCCCGCCCAGTGGCTATGTACGGGGACTTTTGATGTGTTTGTCTCCTAACTAGTCCAAACTGAGTCAAAAATTGAGCTCCAAAAATTTCTCTCTATACCTTTTTGTTGCCTGGACTATTAATCAAGAATTAAAACAGAGATGTGTAAACAGATTTAACTCCTTTTTCTTATCAATAAGTTATAATTTACCTTTCAATTTTTGGATAAAATCAAAATAATCTACGGCCAACATCATTGTTCAGGGAGTTATTCAGATCTCATGATAAGTATTTTTTACAAAAACTATTTAGCTAGAGAGGAAATTTAAAAAAAGAGGTAAGTATTGATCGTTGTTTTTGCCTTTAGGAAGCTATGAAAGCATATTTAAAAGATTTACAAGAGAATCCGGATTATACTTCTAAAATGCTTCTGGAGGAAGCAGAAAAGAAAAAGAAAGAATTGGAGGAAACAGTGAGAAAACAAAGAGAAGCTCCACAAGAAAAGGAAGAACCAAAACCAGAAGAGAAGCCTGAAATTGCGGCCAAGCCATCTACTAAAGTTTGGTATGAAGCCAAATCAGATGAGGGCCACACTTATTACTGGAATGTGAATACCTCAGGTAAGTAATTTTGTACAGTAGAATGTTGGTAACACGAAAATCTCTTAAAACAAGTGCACTTATCATTTTTTCTCCTAAAATTTCCATGACTCTTAATTAATAAAAATGTACCTCCGCACAATTGTTGTATTGTAATACAATAGCCCCTCCTCAATGTGACTGGTGTTATTCGAACAAAGGATTTTTTCTTGTTTATGTGAATTTTATTAATGATCCACATTATGGATCTGAACTTCTACATAACACGGTGTTTTAAGAATCAACCTTGATGACACAATTCAATATTGTGGTTGATCGCTATGACAGAATGAATACTTCCAGAGAAAACAATATCTATCAGGATACAAGTAAGAAATAACGTTGATAACCTGATTGTTCTCGGTAAAACAAAGAAGAGAAAATTCTCTTGATAACAAGACTTGTTTCCCAAATTCTTGTTTTGTAACTTCTGATAATAGTTATTTGTGTATTAAGAGCGCAAAGTATGTCATTGCCGCCGCTGAGTGTGGCAAAACATTTCGAGAGTGGCAATGACTATTTGTGCTCGTAATACACACAATATTTTTCCTACCACCATTATTTATACAGTTTAACTAACCTGTACACAAAATTTCTTTGAGGTTATGTTTGCTTATTCTATTGGAACAAACCGGAAGTTTAGATAGAAACGGTGATGATAAAATCAGCTGATTGAGAACAAGGCAACTAGAAATTAGAATACAGTGTCATGGGATTTCTGACGAATATAAACCGGTCTATGGTGTTTTACGTCATAGTTATCTCTCTTGTGTGCCACCTTACATTTAAAGTAACCCTGATTTAGCGAGCAGAAGTGAACCGTTTTACGTACTGTTTACTGGTGTGGAAATGTGATCATTACCATGCAGTGGTAGGAAAGGGTTATAAATGGGGAACGCGCCAAAGTCGGACAGTGCCAAAGTCGGACAGCGCCAAATCGAGACTGTTTTTCCGTCCTGAGTTGGCGCTGTCCGACTTTGACGTTTCTGTGCAAAAATGAAACAGTCTGGGTTTGGCACCTGACGCTCTCGCCAAATCGGGACTGTTTCAAAACAGTCCTGAGTTGGCGCCGTCCGACTTTGACGTTTCTGTGCAAAAATGAAACAGTCCCGGTTTGGCACCTGACGCTCCCGCCAAATCGGGACTGTTTTAAAACAGTCTCGGTTTGGCGCCTCGCGCACAAACGGAACTAAGCACTTTTGGCCACATCCCGATTTATGTCATTGACTGTACTCTCCGCCATATTAGCCACACCCATCGCTGTATTTAAACCACACCCCCAAATTCTATTGGTTGTTTTATGAGAATCCCGCTCCTCCGTCGAGGGACATTTGAAACAGAACAGCTGGATACGTTTACACGATATTTTCTTAACTGTGGTGAACGTCCTCGTGATTTTTCTTGTTTATGAAGAGGCAGTTTTTTAATCGAGTTCGTGCAATGAGTCATTTAATATAGGCCTATTTTTAGATCCGCCAGTAATCCGGTTTACCAAGACCAAGTTAGATAACATGTTTTTATAATATATTCCTGGGTAATATTTAGGGCATTTTATTATGTCAAACAATTGACTGTCCCTGTTAAAAAAAAAAATCCCTGCAACATTTTTGTTAACTCTTGAGTTTAGTAAACGTTTTATGCGGCATGTCTTAAGAATAAGGAGGTAACTTACGGGAAAGTCTGAAAATTCTGAAACCATTTTATATTTTTACTACGAATTAACCAGAATTTACAATTGTTTTTCCATAACCACCCCTTTTTAGAAAGGAATTTAGACTTTTTGAGTTGAATGGCAGGTAATAACTCAAATATTTCCCGCCAACCTGGAAATACATCGGTAACTACGCCGGGATGACCTGATAGTTCTAAGGAATGTTGCAGTCGGAATGTGTTTTGGCCGTTCCAAGTGATAGAGTTAATTTGTGCTTGTTGATTGTCGTGTCCGTTCTCAGTACCTGTGAATGACCTTTCTAATAACCTTTCTAAACTTCACGTCAAGTCCATTTTCTTAGTTACACGGCCGAATTGGCCGAATGGGGACGCGACGTGACGTGACGTGTAGCCTATAGCCTCTATCAATAACATTCGCCCAAGCGGCTGTTATGAAAGCAAATTTTATACTAAAACTGTACAAAGTGCTGTTTTGGCGTTCATTATTTATATTAATTATATTGATGCTTATCGCTTATAATATCTTATAAATGTCAGTAAGATGTATCCCCTTTAAAATAAAAGGGTTACGAATATATAAAAGTGTCAATATCAAACGTTAGAGTAACAGCAAACCTTAAGTTAATACCTTGTGTTTTATTAAGCAAGTAACAAAAAAAATTTATATTTATCATATTTATCTGCATTCCATATATACTTAATTCTCATGCCAGGGGTACTTATTTAATCCGCTTTTCACCGCGACTTTGGATGTCGCATCCTCATGTGCGCATGCGATCGAGGATGTTACGTACCGTGCGAATGTGAATATGTATAGAACCCTCTCCGGAATCGCCGTATTGGCCGTATGTGGACGTCGGGGCCATAGCAGTTATGGGACCGTATATGCCTTCTATGGCCCCGTGTGGACGTACGTGACGTGTATGTATAGCAGCACCTTTAAATTCGCAATATAAATATGTTGCAGAACTTACTATTACTAACTAAAATTTCAAACTTAGTTATATTTTAAAAATTAAGCAGCCACTCCAAGTTCCGTATTGTGCAGTCAACTAATAAACAGTATACACCTAGTTAATTCACTTCAAGAAATTAAATTGGATTTAGAGAATAAAATATTACTTAACTTATATGCCGAGTATGTGTTATACGCTTTGAAACTTTTGAAAAAAATAAATTTTCCAATCCTTTTTTAGCTTTGTTTCCAAACCTAGGTTTTAAGCTGAGTAAGCACAAAAATCTATTTAATTAAAATCTAACTAATAAAATTAAAACCCTTTTGCTATTAAATTAGTTGTAAATCCGTATAAGGAATATGGAAGGGTTCTATTTCTCACCATAGTACTGTACTATCCATACTATACTATACCTTACTACGATATACCGTACTATACCATAGCGCTGTAATAGAAATTAAAGAAATATTTAAGAGTAGTTTTGAGTTTTGAAACAATGTAGTAGTTCAATACATAAATTGAATTGGAAAATAAAACCCAATATTCAAATGTTGAATTGTAATTAATAGCCTTCGTTTGAAGAAAATGTACGCTTTATAGAGAAACTAGAACTCCAATTTTGTTTCTTTCATAGTAAATCCAGAAATATCAATTCAAATGTGCAATTGGACAAGTAAATTAAATCGGACATGTTTTAGGCGTACTTTTATACTTTATAAAATTATAAAAGTTCTATAAAATTCCAACTAACATTCATTATTTCAAAGATTTTTCTTTGGTTAAAGACCTATATCTTTAGTTCTTATCAAGCTATACAGTAAAATTGGGTCTAACAACTTTCTCTGAAAGAACCCTCGCTGTAATCTGAATCTGACTCATCTAATTTACTGAAATTAGATGAGTTTCAAGCGATCACGCTGTGGACTACCAACATAAATTTGATTTTTTCCAAGGATTTTCTCTAAATAAAGATCGATGGCTTTATTATTATAGATATTAGAGATCGCCTACGGGTCGAAAGGTCGAAATTCAATCAGATAATATTTTACTACAGTTTTTACTCATTGCTTCAATAAAACATGTGACATTTTGTTGTTATACTTTTGATACTATTTCAATATTTTTCCTTTAAATGGTGACCTACAAGGTATTTTAAGCCAATTTATGAATGAGAGATAAGCGTAGAATGATTGTGGCACGATCTTGTAATATTGTTACTATAATATTATTGGCCGACAAATGGGTCGCCGGAATTTTACCCCCCGGTTTTGTACACCCACAGAAAAAACGCCTACGTTATTTTGACGTCACAGATCGGGGGGTACGATTCTGGGCGCGAACTTTTAGGACGGATAAATTACTATGAATTTTAATAAACTGACGTTTCACGGTTGTCTGAACAGTTGTATAATTGGTATAAATCCAATTAAACCTGGCTTCTTAAGTCCGACCCCAGAATTGTACACCAGGATTTGTACCCACGTTTTTAAAATAAAACTAACATTTTTAACAAATTAATTGAAAAAGAGATTCAACCTTATTAGGTGTTCAACGATCAATCTGGAATGTAATAGAACTCTACGTAGAAGGGCGGAAGTACATAACAGTTTTCTTGCTGCGTTGGGGTTTCCCGAGAGGCAGGTGTTCAAAAAATATTTTCAAATGCCCTTAGAATTCTTGAGTGGACCTGATGGAATGTACCGTTCCTCCCTCTGTAGGTGTATTTAATGGGCTTTTGGCGTTTTCATTGGATATAGTTTTCTTTATTTGATTGAACATGTTCTTCGTATTATTTCCTGTCGTTAGCCACCGAATCACTTTTTTAGTTATTGTAAAACTGCAGTAGCAAACGACTACTGCAGTTGGACTACGACTTTTTTAGTTGGATTGAAACTTCAGTAGCCAAACGACTACTCTAGGATCACTTGACGTTAGAAGGTATCTAAACCATTTTTGTATTATTGAATAACTTTACCACAATTTGTTCCTTGTTTCATTTTTTTTTGTACATCTTCCTAGTTTCAATATCTTTATGTTATTTCAATATTTTCTTTAAAAAATCTTCAACATTATAAAATATTCCTTCCATGAGAATCATTTTCAATTTTTTCTTAAAAATTTTAATTTCTTTTTCTTTTTTTAGATGTGATGGTAATTTATTATATAATTTGATTCCATTTATTTTGAAAATTCTATGTTCAATGTGTTGTTTTGAAATTGTGTATTTTGTGTTTTGTCATGTTGCTATGTATTTCGTTTCTCGATATTAATTGAAAATTCATTTTTTTAAACCATTGCAAAATGTTATGTGAATTTATATAACTTTTAATTTCAAGGTTAGATTTATCATGGTCTTTTATAATTATTGTTGTGTCATCAGCAAAAAAACATAAATTTGAGTTTGACACGGATTCATTGATATTATTGACTTATATTATAAAAAGGACTGGACCTAAAACCGATCCTTGTGGTACTCCAGCAGTTATTTCCAATTCATTTATATAATAAATAAAGTTGCTGTGTAAGTTTTGTTGTTATTTAAAATACCTTAGTACTTTGGTAAATCACATTGGATGCAAATATTTGAATGGGCACCTACTTATTTTATAGACTATGCTATTATAGATATATTTTATAAATATATTTTACGTTTTCCTTTTTGAATTTTCTAAATTGCCAAACATACATTCTAGAACCTATACATTTAACAGACAATACCTGACCGTTAACAAAAAGGCTTTAAATATTTACATAAAATCCGAAAAATAAATTTGGAACTTATATGGTCCAAAAAGGACTAATGTGTTTATATAATGAGTCCCTTGTGGTCCGAGCCTTGGTAGGTATCATTTCATGTTTACCACTTTATCCAATTACTATAAAACATGTTAGTGTCACAATTTTTATAAATGCACATTTTTTATTGCTCCATGCGAACTTTATCCCACATGCCGTATTTGTCCTACATGGCTGTATAGTTTGTATACAGCTGTACGGTGCAGTAAGGTTGTTTGTTTATTTTTTTGATTATTTGGTTGCTATCATGGCAACTTCAAATGTAAAGTGTTTTGACTTTAAAATGAAATTCATTAACTTATTAGAATTTCTTTAGCTAAGTAACCTACATGAGACTTTTTTAAAGACAGAAATTAGATATTTCAAGACTTTTAAGGTAATCCTGGTAGCCGTTTTTAAGATAATTGAGCAAACAAGAGTATTCTCATATATTTATTGCTCATAATTTAAGTACGGGTATAGGATTTATTCATTTTTTTGTATGAAGAAATGAATTTACCAAATAGGATATTTTTCATTTATTGTCGAAAATGGGTTGTATTTAACTTTTATCAATTTAAATTAATACAATCTAAATTCAATCACAATTAAAAATCCAATTAAATTCAATTAAATTAAAAATCACATTATTGGCCCATTAATGGCTAATATTAAAATTCTGCCTACCTCATATTTAATTACAGAGGGTAAAAAATGAAACACAATTAAAATTCTTGAGATTGTAAAATTAATTTTTAATAAATTACGTAGCATATTTAATTCAAAAGGAAATTAATTACATTATTCAACAATGAGTGCAGAAAAATCAATTATGATCGAGAAAAGGGTTGGATTAAACGTAAAATTATTCTTAAATTATATACAATCTGATAATTTAAAATCGCAATACTAGCCCATTGTCATCGTCCCCTTTACAGCGAGCCAATGAGAACAAAGGGGAGGAGCCCGGTACAGTAAGGTTCAAAAACAAAACCGTCCGGGTTTGGCGCTGTCCGACTTTGACGTTTCTGTGCAAAAATGAAACAGTCTGGGTTTGGCACCTGACGCTCCCGCCAAATCGGGACTGTTTCAAAACAGTCCTGAGTTGGCGCCGTCCGACTTTGACGTTTCTGTGCAAAAATGAAACAGTCCCGGTTTGGCACCTGACGCTCCCGCCAAATCGAGACTGTTTCAAAACAGTCCAGGTTTGGCGCTGTCTGACTTTGGCACTGTCCGACTTTGGTGTTTTGGGAATTTTAAACAGTCCCGATTTGGCGCTGTCCGACTTTGGTAGCGTCCCGTTATAAATAGATCATTATTGTGCTCTTTAAATATACTTCAATGCAAATAACCAAAAATACAACAGAGATGTTTTACTCTATTATTATTTATTTCCCTTATTACAAAGTCTCTCTTGAAGTATTTTAGTTCCATTTTCAATCTTACAAGATATCTTTCTTTACAAATAAACTTTAGTTATTTCCAAGGATCTCTCTGACATAACCCACATTTTATTTGTTTGTTGAAAATTGTTTTGGTATTAGATTGTTACGGAAAATAAACAGTTAAGGATGCTACCGGTCCATAGTATAGGTAAAAGGAAAGTAACAGATTTTAACCACTATTGCAGAATCAAGATGGGAACCACCGGAAGAGGGGTTTGTCTCAATTGAAGAGCAAGAAAAAGAAGCAAAGCTTAAAGAAGAAACTAAGAGAAAGAAAAAAGAAGAAAAGGCGAAACGGAAACAAGAAGAGATGAACAGTATAAAAGATAATGTCAAGAAGAAGAAGAAAAAAGAGTCAAACATGAAAGAGGAAATCAACGCAATTGTTGGCCCGGCACCAAAACCCGACCCTTATGGAGCATGGACGGTAGTTGAGCCAAAGTAAGATTGATTTTTTTTAATACTTAAGCCTTTTTAACCTAGTAGTCTCTAAGTTGATAAAACATTCAATTCTGTATGAATTTAAATTAAGAATGTCTCAAGAAGCATTAATATGTTTTTCACTTATGTTTGGTGGCTTTATTTCCATCCCCATAAATAGCGGTTACCAGAATATTGAACTCCTCTAAAACGCCTAATGGAAAAAAAGTTTTTAAATTAGAACAAGTGAAAAAGTTTTCATAAATTTAAAGATTTTCCAGCAAAATTTGTTATTAAAACGTGTCAGGTATTTTGTGGTTACTTAGTGTAGTACCATAACAATCCTGTCTAAGGAACATGCCAACCTTAGTCAGTAACAAGGCTACAAGATTGCGCCACTATCATCACGATCATCACACTCATCCTTCACTCATATTCAGGGTAACATCCTCCATGAGGTACCTGTCTTATTAAAGTGATTAAGTGATAAGTATAGTTTTTTAATGTCATACATGGTAATTAGTTTGTTACTGAATAATGAAATCAACAACATACGATGTAATACATAAATAATTCATGACATTGATTAATATTGCAACCAAGAAAACTTGTACATAAAAAAATATACTTATTTCTAACCATTTTTAGAGTGGAGGAGCCCTTGGATCTTGAACTGCCCCAACAAGAGTATGTCGCGATCAAAGTGCCTGAGCTGAGGGAGCCTGAAGTTAAATTCAAAGAAAAGACGATCGAAAGTCTAGACAAAGACCCGCTCTTAGCCCCCACCATCAAACAGGAGGCAGGGACTGCAGAAAGCTTCAAGAAAAGAAAATTCAACAGAGGGAACATGCGGCAAAAACTGGACACTGAGTGACTGATTGTATGTTTGTAAATACTTTTTGTACATACAAGATAAGATTTATTAAATACTGACACTTATTTTAGCTAGGTTATTTGTGAATTCTCCTTATTTTTCACTCCTGCCTTAACTCCCAAAAATGTCATTGTCTTTGATATTGAGGATTGCAATTTAATTGAGAATATTCTAAATGAATCGTATTGAACTGGCAGCCCTTGTATTGCTGATTAACTTCAGGAGAGAACTATGCAGGTTAAAAAATAAATTATGTTCAATGGCAGTAGTTTTTTAATGAAAACAATCAAATGACTTTTCATGGAAATTGTTAAAATAAACTGGCACCAACATGTATGAATGAATAGACATCCAATTGTAATTTTCATCAGCACATGCCATCAGTTTTTAAGCGGTTAGTGTTTGAACTGAATCAAAATCACCATGTAATCAATAATAGTACGAACAACCTGAAACAAACAATCACAGTATTGTAAACTTGAAACAGAAAATAAAATTTAATTGAATATTCAGTAAAATATTATGTATTGTACTCTTTGCATTGTGTGCACAATCAATTATTTTAAATTGTTAACCTTTTATTGATCTTTTTCGTATTGTTTTATTAATCCATGATGTATCCAAATATTGATCTTAACACAGATTCGGATCTGGAGAAGTAATAACCCACCAACTCCCTCCCTCCCCCCTTAGTTCAATGATAATCTATTGGGGAATGTAATGGCCTAAGCTGGGAAGTGGCTTCAGCTACAACAATCGTCTGACAGATCTGGCCAGTCCCGGATGTATCACTGGGCCCATCAAGCTCGGGCTTAGGACCGCACAAGAGTGAAAAAAGGGAATATGAGTGAATGAAAGGAACTAATTAGGATCCACATAATTTTCTTTAAGATAAGTAGTCACCACAAATGCCAAAGTTGCTGGGTTAGGCCTTGGGGGCCCACACAGAAACGTGTGCCTGGGGTCACAGCAGCCTTAAATCTGGCACTGGATCTTATACATTCATAATATATTATATTAGATTTTTTTCTCTTCTCTTATTTGTTTTAATTTCTGTTGGGTTTTTTACTCTTTTTGAACGGAAGGTTTTAAGATATGTACAATATCGTAAAGGTCCTAATAAATTAGGATTTTTAGGGTTATTACAACCTTTTAGAGATGGTATAAAGCTTTTCATAAAGGAGCAGTTTTTGCAATACCAGCATTTGCATTGCTGCTAGGCTAAGTCTAATTTAAATTCCTACAAAAGTCTATTTGTTTTCCTAACTTTCTAATAATGAGTTTGTTATGAATGTAAAAGAGAAAATAAGTTAAAAACCAAATTGATATGGTTTTATTCAGCTATATAAAAACTACTACATTTCTTATTATAAAATGAACATGACATTGTAAACATAAACATAAAAAATCTTAAAGAACATGTGATTAAAGATAGACAGTTGATATGAAATCATACAACATTACATTCACCCCACCTTCTTTTTTACATATAATCACTAAAATAGGCAGGAGGTCTTCGGATTCTAGTAGAACGGCGTAAGTTTGAATCTTGTTCATTCTTCACTGAAGTAGGGGTTACAGCCTCAAGTAAAGTGGATGTTTCAATTTCAGACTGAATGGGAACTTCATTTGTAGGTTGAGGTGGAGTACTTTCTCGTGTTCGGTATTGAGAAACAGGATTTTGTTCTTGAGTGAGATTTTCCGAAGAAACGTAGTCTGGCGATGATTGAGACATAAGATCATCCTCTTGATGGATGGCTTCAGGAGGAATTGCGAGATGGCGCACCGATACCAGAGACTCTCTTCCATCTCTATACTTCATTCGAGCATAGTCTGGATTGGCTTCGATCAACTGGGCTTGTTCTACTAAAGGTTCATACTTGTTAGATCTTACGTGTCTTCTAACTAATACTGGCCCCGGACTCATGAGCCATTGTGGTTGAGAAGTGCCATAAAACGATCGTCTTTGATGTTTGAAAAGGCGTTCGTGCGGGGTCTCATTAGTAGCTGTACACAGTAAAGAGCGTATACAGTGCAAAGCTTCCGGTAGAACATACTCCCACTGTTCTGTCTTCAGACCTTTGTTTCTTAGAACGAGAGATACCGTCTTCCAAATCGTTCCATTGTATCTCTCAGCTTGAGAATTCCCTCGAGGGTTGTAAGGTGAAGACCGGCTTGTGGCAATTCCTTTGGAGTGTAAGAAATCGTTCAGTTCTTTTGACATAAAAGCGGAACCTTGGTCGGAGTGGACAAAAGCAGTCATTCCAAAGATGGTGAAGATCGATGTTAGGGCTTTAATGACAGAAGATGCTGATGTGTCTGAGCACGGAATAGCAAACGGATACCTTGCAAACTCATCGACAACCGTTAGGATATATTTGTTCCTTGTCACAGAAGGTATGGGCCCTTTAAAATCAATATTAAGTCTCTCAAAAGGAGCCATTGCATGAATTAGTGTCGATGGGGGTTTGTGGTAGAATCGAGGTTTGAATTCTGCACAAACAGAACACGAAGCGGTCATTCGCCGGACATCTTCGATTGAGTAAGGAAGATTTTTGCATTTCAAGAAGTGAACCATCCGTACGATTCCAGGGTATCCTATGTCACAATGAATTTTATGGAGTTTTTCTGAATCTCTACAAGAAAGGGAAGATGAAACACGTGAAAATGCATCTGCTACTACATTTTCTTTTCCGGAACGGTACACAATGTCGTAAGAGAAAGGCGCTAGTTCCAACCGCCACTTCAAAATCTTGTTGTTCTTAATCTTCCCCGTGTGTTTTTGATTGAACATGTAAGAGACTGACTTCTGGTCCGTTATCAATTTAAATCGCCTTCCAATCAGAAAATGCCTCCACTTCTGAATTGAGTCGAATATTGCGAGCGCCTCTTTTTCGACTGCAGGCAGATGTTGTTCACTCTTAGTAAGGGTCCTTGAAAAGAAACATATTGGCCTTCCAGCTTGCGATAGAGTAGCTGCTATAGCTGATTCAGACGCATCCGTTTCCACAGTAAACGGAATATTCTCTTTGACTGCGGACATACTGGAGTTTGCTATCTCTTCTTTAAAAGTTTTAAAAGCCGATATCTCGTTACTGCCTAATGGAAAATATTTGACAGAAGTAAGGCAATGAACCTTCTCAGAGAATTTAGGGATCCACTTTGCGTAATAAGATAACATGCCAAGAGCTCTTTTGAGGCTTGCGTTGTCAGTAGGAATGGGGACGTTCAAGAGTGATTTTAAGCGGTTAGGATCAGGACGCATTGACATGTTTTCTACGATGTAGCCAAGAACTGGGATGCTGGTCAACGAAAACTTGCACTTTTCTTTGTTTAGGGTAAGATTATACTTTTTAGTAGCTTTCATGAATTTTTTTAGGTTTTGATCATGTTCTGCTTGGTTTCGACCACAAATTGTTACATCGTCCAGGTAAGCGAACGTGTCCAGCAGATTTTTAGTTTCTATAATCCGGTCGATAGTTCTTTGAAAACAGGCCACACCATTAGTCACGCCGAACGGAATGCGAGTGTATTGGTAGAGTCTGCCATTAGCTTCAAATGCAGTGAATACTTTATCTTCATTCCGAATAGGTATTTGGTGACATGCCTCCTTCAGATCGATTGTACTGAACACTTTATACTGAGCAAGTTTAGAGACGAATGATTCGATGTGATGTAAAGGATAGGCATCAAGTTGTGTGAATTTATTAATAGCTTGAGAGTAGTCAACACATAGACGTCTCTTGTGCCCATTATTGACAACAACCACCTGGGCTCTCCAAGGTGACATACTTGGATCAATTATTCCTTCAGAGATAAGCCTCTTTACTTCACTTTTTATGAACTTGTTATCATCTTCAGAGTAGCGACGGGACTTGATGGCTACAGGCTTGACATCATTAGTTAGATTATCAAACAGTGGTGGTGGTGATACTTTAGCACTGAGTAGATTGCAAACATTAAATGGTGGGCGCTTACCACCAAAATTCAGCTCCACTGCTGAATGTTCACGAAGGATGTCATGTCCAATTTCAACATCAGCACATAAATCAGTTAGGACGAGTAGCTTAGTTTGTGGGTATTGGTGCCCATCATACACCATGGAAACAATACAGTGGCCAAGAGTTGATGAAACATGGCTAGTTGAAGCCATAGATATTTCATGCTTTGTTGGGTATTTAGAAATATTAAATCTTTTAACAGTAGTATCGGATATAAAACTGTCTGTATCAATGAGCGCATCTACTTGGTTACCATTTACAATCAGTGAGACTGTAGCTTTCGAAAGACATTTTTGTGAGGCAGCAAGAAGAGAGGAAGACATAGAGTTTATTTCCGTCTTTGTACTATGAGGAGTTTTATCTTTAGACAGCCTAGATTGTTTACGAGAGTTGCAAACAGTTGCCCAATGTCCTTTCTTTTCACAGATGTTGCAAACTGAGTTTCTGGCAGGACAGTTGTCCCGAGAGTGTCGAGACCGCCCACAAAAGAAACACTTTTCTCTTCTTCTTAGCGAGAATAACTAGTGTGAAGTCGAATCAGACGTTGTCTGGGAGACATCGGTGTCACCAATATCAGCATTTTTAGGAGTGGATTGAGATATAGAATTACATGGGCTTGAAATGTACGAAGTTGCCTGATTTTCAGCCGACTCCAAAGTAATAGCTTGATTGTAAGCTTCTTCAAGGGTTAAAGTTAGATTTTCAAGCAGTCTTTGCTGAATGGACTGTGATGTTAATCCTCTATTAAAAGAGTCCCTTATGTACTCGTTTTGATTTTCATTAGCAGTGACAGATTTAAAGTTGCATGCCTTACCAAGTTCCTTTAGTTTTCTGAGATACTGATCGATGCTTTCCCCTGATTCCTGTCTTCTTGTGGCCAGTTGATGCCGTGAATATATCTCGTATATATGCCGTGATTAGTGGGTTTTATGTAAATTTTATCAAGAATTGTAATAGCTTCGATATATGATTCAGCTTCCGAGATTGTTTCATGTATGTTGTAGTCCACAAAATTAATAAGAAGTTTTAGTTGGTCTTCTTCAGCAGCGCATATTTCTTCCATGAAATTCTCAAATGTGGTTTTCCAATGTTTCCACCGACGATCAGAGTGCGGGTCATTAGGGTCCAAGGATAGGCGGTCAGGTTTAAAGTATTTATCCATTTAGATTATTTAAATAAACTTGAATCAAGGAAGAACTTTTAATACGAAAAATAAAAGTTATAGTTGAATAAATTGTTATGAATGTAAAAGAGAAAATAAGTTAAAAACCAAATTGATATGGTTTTATTCAACTATAAAAAACTACTACATTTCTTATTAATTTTATAATAAGAAATGTTCATTTGAACATGACATTGTAAACATAAACATAAACAATCTTAAAGAACATGTGATTAAAGATAGACAGTTGATATGAAATCATACAACATTACAGAGTTCAAGTATCCTTTTACTGGATAAAAAATAATAAAATTAATTAGTCATTTATGAAAGTCTGTTTCAATAGTTGACAGAAATAACCGGGCTATCATTTTTTGTTCATGGGAAAATGAAAAACGTTGTTTCTTTTGACTTGGATTCAATATTTGAGGAGCCTAAAAGCCAAGGGGTACAAGTGACATTTTTTGAGATTTTGAGTTAAGTACACAGAAATGAAGCTAAGGAGCAGTAGAATTCAGTGGTAAAGGGGTATTAAGGTTTTCTTTGACAGGTGCTGAAATCTAGCGGAGGATATAAGTATTACTTCAAGAATCAGCTGTTCTTCCTTGGAAGCCAATAGGTATAAGTTGCACTTGTACTCCTTGGCATCCAAGGAGAACCAAAAAATAGTTCCTTGGCATCCAACCAAAAATGGGTTTTTGAGTTTTTTTACATAGAAAAATAAATATAATCAAATTTTTGTTGGCACAATAGAATTTAGCTCAAAAAAATAAACAATTAATGTGTCAAATCATTGCTCTTTTGACCATTGGTTACTGAGAAATTGAAAGTGGTAAACACAGTACACTGTCCCAATGTTAGCCTTATGGGGAATAAGTAAAATTCTATATCTCGCTTATTTCTCAACAAATCTTAATAAAACTTGGTTTGTGGCTTCATCTAGATGGTATCTAATCTATTTCAGTCTAAAATCCCCGATATTTCCATTTTTATGGCTGCATAATCATTCTCCATGTCATCCTTATGGAAAATACAAAAATCTATATCTTCCTTATTTCTTAACATATCTCATTAAAACTTGGTATATGGCTTCTTCTAGTTAAGATCTTCTAAACATTTAATTAAAACCTACCAGTTTTAACATACCTGTTGCAGCAAACTTTCATACTCATTCCCCATATTGATCCTATGGAGATTACAAAAACATGCCAAATCTCGCTATGTTGGATTGAATTATGTTCTTTTGCATTTGAAATTCACTGAGCATGCAGGTCTGCTGCAATGGGGGTATTTCATTCAGCACTCCAGGTATGATCCACCTATCAACTAAATAAAAAGGTAATACTCTTTGAAGCCAAGGGGTACAGTTGGTGTTTATAAATATAAAAAAATGTGTGTAAAAAAGTTATTCAAAGTAAGATACTTAAACCTTAATGTAGAGGTTCTTGAATAACAGTAGGTAGTATTAACACTTATTATAGAATTTTATGTTAATAATTGTGAATTATGGATCAAAGCAAAACTTTGATTGCTGTTTTCTTAAAAGTAAAAAAATGTCACTTGTACCTCTTGGCTTTTAGGCTCCTAATTTAAATTCTACAACTTAAAAGTTATTTGATGTCAGCTGGAAGTTAGGCCATTTTGTGTTACTTATGCCATGCCCCTGTATGTTTAACGTTTATTAAGGTGCCAAACCAAAAAATCAACCAATTGGGTCATATTTATTTGATTGAATGTTGTTTTTGTGTCACTTCTTGATTGGATTTGTTTAAGTATTTGGATTATGATTTAATGCAAACATTCCACAGAGCAAGTCCATGTTATTGTCTTTTTTTGGTTTAAAACTTATTTTTTATGTTTAAGTTGTACCCTGATTAGTCGTAAATTGTTTAAATGTAAACAAAAAGAGCAGTGCAACTTTTATTGCCATCATTGTTTGTTGTGTAATTACTTTTTACATTTTTATTTAAACATATGATTGATTGTTTTTGTTTTGATAGTTTGTTTACTTTGGGAAGTTAGATAAATAAGGTATTAAGTTTACTCTGTTTTAATTAATAAATGTCTCATTCAACATAATCTGATTTTTATTAAAGATGACAGAACATGGTGGCAGCGCTCAATTAAAGAGCAACAAGTCATCTTTGTGTGTATTTAATCCACCAGATCAATTTGATTTTAAAAACCCTGCAACTTGGGACAGATGGATAAAAAGATTTGAAAGATACAGCACTGTATCAGGGTTGGACAACTCATCGGATGCTGATCGGATAACAACACTCATCTACTGCATGGGAGAAGATGCTGAAGACATCTTGACAGCAAGCAGATTGACTGAAGAGGAAAAAGGAGACTACAAGATGGTCAAATCTATGTTTGAAGAGTTCTTTGTAGGTAAACGTAACACAATATTTGAGAGAGCCAAGTTCAACTTAGCAGTTCAGGAGGTAGGCGAATCTATTGACCAATACATAACTAGATTACATAATTTAGCGGATCATTGCCAATTCGGTATTTTAAAAGATGAAATGATTAGGGATAGGATAGTAATAGGAATTTCAGACAAAAAACTCTCTGAATCACTACAGCTTGATTCCAAACTTACTCTAGACTCAGTTATCACTAAAGCTAAACAAAAGGAATCTATAACGAAACAACAAAAGCTTCTTAATCAGATTTCTAGCGATCTTAACTCAGATCTCGCTGGCAGTTCACTAGAAGTGGACAGGATCAACAAATATCCTAAGTCAAATAACTCAGGTAATAAATCAACAGGTAAATTTATAACTAATGACAGTAGTTTTCAAGAAAAGAAGAGTTCTTGCTGGAACTGTGGACAAAACAGACATTCGAAATTGTTGTGTCCAGCAAAGGACGCCAAGTGTAAACTTTGTTTCAAAATAGGGCATTTTGCAAAGCTTTGCAGATCATCTAAAAACCAGGGTGTAAATTGTGTTGACGGAAATTTAGAAAATAATGAACCATCATCTGCTTTTCTTTGTCCAGTTACACAATCATCTGACAATTTAGACTATCATATTCAACTTTTATTGAATAGCAAACCTATTGATTTTAAAATAGACTGTGGAGCTGATGTAACTGTAATACCTAGTTGTAATTTACCACAAGATGTTATACTAATCAAAACAAATAAAACATTGCTTGGTGCCGGTAAGAATAAACTTGATGTTGTTGGACAATTTGAAGCGAATTTAAGTTTCAAAAATAAATCCATCAGGGAAACGGTGTACGTCATTGATGGTCTGCAAGAACCATTACTGGGAAAACCTGCAATAACTAAATTTGATTTAATCAAATTAAATATTATGAATGTTAATCAATCTTTAAACCTAAGCGACATAAAGATCCAATATAAGTCACTTTTTAGTGGACTAGGCAGGTTATCGGGGGAATATAAAATTGACTTAGAGGACAACGCGCGTCCAGTAGCACTTAGCACCCCAAGAAATGTACCATTGCCATTACGTGATAAAGTTAAAAGCGAACTTGAACGCATGGTAAAATTAGATGTAATAAGTCCTATTGAAGAGCCCACGGCCTGGTGCTCAGCGATGGTTGTGGTACCAAAACCTAACGGAGATATAAGACTCTGTGTTGATCTAACTAACTTAAACAAAAATGTGATGCGGCAAAAATTTTTGCTCCCTGAAGTTGAAGAGACTCTAGGTCAGATAGGAAACTCTCGTTTATTTAGTAAATTGGATGCCAATTCGGGGTTCTGGCAAATCAAGTTGGATCCAGAATCTGCGAAATTAACAACTTTTATCACACCTTTTGGGAGATTTTATTTCAAAAGATTGCCATTTGGCATCTCTTCTGCTAGTGAGTATTTCCAACGCCGCATGATTCAGCTCTTGGATGGGTTGAATGGTGTGCTATGCCACATGGATGATATTCTGGTCCATGGGGTTACCCAATCAGAACATGATCAAAATCTTCATAACGTACTTAAACGACTACAACAGTCAGGGATGACCTTAAATAGTTCTAAATGCGAAATATCGCAACGCAGAATTAAATTTCTTGGGCACATTATTCAAGATGGCAAAGTCTATCCCGATCCTGAACGTGTCGAGGCTTTGGTTAAGTTACCTCCCCCCACTACTGTTAAAGAGGTGAGACAGTTTTTAGGAATGGCAAATCAGTTTGGGAAATTTATTCCCCACCTAGCAGAAAAAACCAAACCCTTGAGAGACCTTTTGAAGAAAAACTATGAGTTTTATTGGGATCACATACACCAAAATGCATTTCGTTATGTAATAGATTCAATCAAGGATTGTGTGAATTTGAATTTGTATAATCCAAATTGGGAAACTGTAGTGTCAGCTGACGCATCATCACACGGATTAGGAGCCTTGTTACTTCAGAAAGCTCCCAACGACACACATTTTAGACCAGTGAGCTTTGCATCTAAAAGTTTAAGCGAAACTGAAATGCGCTATGCGCAAATTGAAAAAGAAGCTTACGCCATAACCTGGGCTTGTGAGCGTTTTAGCAAATTTTTGATCGGGAAGACATTTCACATAGAGACTGATCACAAACCACTTGTCCCACTACTAAGTACTAAAAATTTATCAGGTACTCCACTTCGAATCCAACGTTTCAAAATGCGGTTAATGAGGTATAACTTTACCATATCACACACAGCAGACAAAGACTTACATACAGCTGACTTACTTTCACGATCTCCGGTTGAAAAATCTTCTTCAGAAAGCGATTTAGAAGTTGAAGCATATGTAAATTGTATTTGGAACACACTTCCGACGACGAACCAGCAGTTGAAACAAATCTTAGAAGAACAGAGAAAATGCAAGGAGTGCAAGTTGTTATACAGGTGCGTAAACGATGGATGGCCTCAATACAAAGAAGACGTTCCTCCAGAAATAAAGAAGTGGTGGTCACTGCAAGGAGAGTTGACGATTATAAAGGATATTATATGCAAGGGAGACAGAATCGTTATCCCACACATTCTTCGTAAGGAAATGCTCAACAGAATTCATGATGGTCATCTTGGAATTGTGAGGTGTTTGAATCGTGCTAAAATAAGTGTTTTCTGGCCTGGAATAACCAATGAAATCAAACATATGATAGAAAATTGTGAGAAATGCATTATTCACAGTAACACGCGGAAATTGCATTTGATTCCTACAGAAACACCACAAAGACCTTGGCAAAAAGTGGGCATGGATCTCATGGAATGGAAAAAGCAACAGTACTTAGTTATTGTGGATTATTTTTCTAGATAAATCGAGCTGGCAAAGATGAATAACATCACATCTCATCAAGTCATTCAACAAACCAAATCAATATTTGCTCGTCATGGGATTCCTGAAGCAGTGTATACTGACTCTGGAACACAGTTTGTGAAATCTGCTGAGTGGAACCAATTTGCAAACACATGGGGATTCATTCAATTATCAAGCAGCCCTTACTACCATCAGAGTAATGGTGAAGCCGAACGAGCTGTCCAAACTATGAAAAACATGCTGGATAAATGTGATGATCCACATCTCGGACTCTTAACGTACAGGGCAACGCCAAACAGTTCAGGATATAGTCCCGCAGAATTACTCATGGGGAGAAAAATACAAACTAGACTGCCAATTTTAGGGAAATGCCTTGAACCTCAGAAAGTAAACATCGCTGATTTCAGAAGAAGAGATATGGAAAACAAAGAATATCAAAGAAGACATTATAATTCAAAATTTAGAACCCGTGATAGCAAAGAACTTCAACCAGGAGAAAAGGTCTATGTGAGGGACAGAAACACATATGGAACGGTTGAACGGAAAATTGCTCCCCATTCATATGTTGTTCAGACGCCATCAGGCAGTTTTCGTCGCAACATAACAATGCTTCGCCAACCTCAGTCTCAAACTCAAGAAGGAACGATTACTCCTCAAAACATAGATGGCGAAAGAGAGGTCCAATCATCAGAAGAAAATAACGGAAATCATGTTTGCATGCACAACACCACCCTGAACCCAGATCTTGTCACCAGATCAAGATATGGACGGTCAATAAAGCCACCTGTGAGGCTAAATCTCTGAAACAAGTTTTTAAAAGAAACGGAAAGGGAGATGTTGTGTAATTACTTTTTACATTTTTATTTAAACATATGATTGATTGTTTTTGTTTTGATAGTTTGTTTACTTTGGGAAGTTAGATAAATAAGGTATTAAGTTTACTCTGTTTTAATTAATAAATGTCTCATTCAACATAATCTGATTTTTATTAAAGATGACAGAACATTGTTATTCATAACTGGTGGAGGTTTCAGTATTTTTTGCAAGAGTTAGTTTAAAATAGCTTTGTTCCTTAAAAGTATGACTTACCTTGTAAATAAGAGAATAGTCAATTGTAAAGAATCCACAAGCGGTGAACTGGAAATCTCTATGCAGCATAGCAAGGGAGAGGTTGAACAACTATATAAAACAAACTTATTAAATGCACCAACATTGAAATGAAATGTTTAAATTAATGTTGGTGGGAGTAAAGATCCATGATGCCTTTGGTCTCTTGCTATTTAATGTTAGTTGCAGGTGCTAGCATATGATACTAATATTTGAATGGTATTTATATGTATGTAGTCAGCGACTTAAAAAAAACCTTAATATGGATGAAAAGCTTTCCATTTTGAAACCAATTGTTTCAATTAAAACTTCAAGGTTTGCTTAATGCATAAATATAACATGCATTATCCAATTTCAAAGAACATATTTTTTTAAATTTTATTGTATTTTTTAATGTAAAATTACTTAAGAATGCATTTTTAGTCTCATGTGTAATATATTTGTCGCGGTTTAAAAAGTGAGAAACTTTGTGAGTCTTAAACACACAGTATTTTGATTCAAATTACTTACTGCCACCATTAAATTGTAATTAAGCTACAATGTTGTTTTGTAATATTTTATAGTTTAACAAATTTAATATTTACGTGTTAATAAGGATAATTGTTTAAACTAATTAGAAAAATATTTGCTTTTATGAAGTCATACCTCTTCTGCAATATCGTCGACATCATGAGTTGATACCAAATCGTGAATCATTGACGCAATTTCATTTACCTAAGAAATGAGAAAAGTATTGTGTCATCCGTTATTAGTAAATAACCTTATTATGCTAATGAAGTGGTTCTTTTTAAAAACTATTAAGGTTGTTCAATTTTATCCTAAATTCTTCAGTAAAGGAAAGCTATGTAGATTTAGGAAGAAGAATACAGTATCCGGATACCTTTTAACTGGACAACATTCTACAGAAGTGACATCTTTTTAACTGGACAATGTTTAAAAGCACATTGGTTTCACCAGACGTGATCTGCAGGAAATGGTCAGTACTGAATTGGTGATTCTCGAGGGAAAGTTAATAGAACAGTGATCACAAGTCTAAATTAGAGAATTGGCTTATATACAGTATGCGTTAGAATTGTAGTTAAACATGTTTTATGGAACCTTAGTTTCCAGAAAACCCGTTATCCGGATGGGTTTAGGTCCCGAGGTATCCAGATAAGAGGGAGTCTACTTTACATAAATTATTGCTTGGTTATTACATTGGTTTATTACCGTTTTTATCTGTTAAGAGAGGGCTAAAGTCAATTCTTGGAGATAACCACCTCCTTTTACTCCATGTTGACGTTCACTGAAAGTAGTGTGAGTGTGACGTACTAAACAGCCGTGTTAATGCAATGGGGTCATAAAAAGTATTTTAAATACTCATTTAAAAAATCATACTGCATAAACAATTTATTTGCTACGCTGCAGTACTTTCAACGTACGTCATTACGAAGTAATAGGGTAGTTCTCCTCTCAAACACTAAGGCGACACGGAAATGCCTTTAGTCTCCTCTTATCAGTTATCAATGCACTGACTACCAATATGGAATATTTTAAAGTGAATATGAGTGAAAGACAAACATGGGGAATGGATTATATAAAAGCTTTATTACTGGCAACGTAGTGATGGGGGTAGTCGACTAGTGGTTTTACCGACTAGTTGGTCATCTAGTCGACTAGTCGATATTTTGACTAGTCCAAATTTTGAATCAGTTATTGTAACTAGTCGATATTATATTGTTATCAACCGTCTAGTCAGCCACTTACCAGATTAGATTTTATGTTTTTTTACAGGTTTTTCCTTGTTCGACTAGTTAAATCGACCGGACTATTCAATGTTTGATAAGTGACTAGTCGACTAGTGTGAACGACTGGACTAGTCAATGTTCGAAAGTAATCAACTAGTTACTAGTCGAAAATGCAAAGTAGTCGATGTTCCCATCACTTTGGCAAAGACCAGCTCACTCATTTGCCAGGATCATTAGTCCTGATCAAGAGTCAAATGATCTATGATCAAAAATCAGCTGAGGCCAGAAATAACCCTTCAAAAAGAGACAAACTTGTCAGGATTGATCTGGCAAACTCTGAATTTTTAGTGGTTAATATAACCACGTGGTTATACTAACCAACTGAATCAACTTGTTGTTAGTATAACCACGAGTTGCTAGACTGAAATGATTGTCTAGTATAGTTCGTCCGTTTTATCTTGAGCTGTGGGAATTTTATTGTTAACACATAAAGCAGTTGGAGTGGAGTGAAAGGCAACAGACGTCACAGCGCCTCTGAAGACGTACTGCCTGACATGTTAACAGTTTTTTACAGCTGTCTATTCATATCTTTTCTGTAATTTGTAAACAAACACAGTTGATGTACGTTGAAATCAATTTTTACATTGATTATTGTCCCTGATAATTGATAGTGAGAAAACCAAACTTTATAACTGGCTTATTTTAAATCCATTTTATTCTGTCACATAATTTTTAAAATTGGACAGAAAAAGTATAATTTTTTGACTTAAGATTAAACTTAATCAAGAAGGAATTATATTTCATACCTTTATTTTCTCTCATTTATAGTACAGTATAAGACATTTGGTCATATGATAGTTAGTTATTAGAGGTATAATTAGAAGTATAATTTGTTAATTCATTTTGTACAAGGGCATAATATTGTACATAGCATAATATTGACGTTGTCTATAACCTGCATTGTGTTGATGACAATAAATATTAATTATTCATTATTCAACAATTTTTGCCAGCTCCGGCAACGAAGAAGGTCATAGCTCAAGATGAAACGGACAAACTGTAAATTGTCCTTTTCATTTAATTGATATACGAAATTAAGTTCCTTCAACCATAAAATTAACAAAAAAATACCTCTTTTTTGAAGAGAACATATGGGTGTAGCATCCAATTTAGAATGAGTAGATAATATATATTAAACATAATTATATATTCCGTCCCGATGTTGTGTTTTTCTTTGCTGTTCCAAATGAGAAAGGTAATAGAAGGAGCCCCATAACATATAAGCTTACTGCAGTAAGCAAGTAATATCGGTGCATATTTTAAGCTCAATGAATCAACTGCATCCAAAATTGTGAAAATTGTTTTACTTCTCATTTTAATCAAACGGATCTTCTCTTCTTTAGAATACAACACCTTGTAAAGGGTCAAGTCCTCATACAGCTTTGTTTTCAGGATTGAAATATTTTCTCTTGATACCAACAGAATATGGGTCCAATAGATGGTTGAATAAGTTAAGTAAGCTTCCAAGTAGTGATAGTAAATTACCAAGATTGCTGCATCACGAAATCTTAATTCTTCCGAAGAGAATTTAACTGACATATATAAATTGTATAAAATGTTATTCAGGATCATAACAGATATGACTATTATTGTTTTCTGTGATTCTGAAATGACATGCTTGTGGCTGAACATGTTTTGAGGAATATGTCTCCTCATTTTGAGCAAACGGTTATAAACCGTAAGTGATTTTTTTCTCAAGATTAATGTTGAAGCTACTCCGATGAGAATAGATACAACTTGACATGTATTTGCCATCATAACAACAAATTTTTCTAATTTCAAATGGTAAACTGAGTAAAAATAGACTAATAAAGTTCTTAATCCTCGAGAGGCACTATAGAAAGTTATGACAAATATAATGATCAACCCATGGCATGCCCTGAGAAAACTGGAAGTGAATCCATGTTCTGTTATTTTTGAAACGTCCAAGCAAAACAATAACTCTAAAAGTAATAATATTTTACTGAACATGAATATATTGTGGTCTTCACTGACACCCACAACCCTGGACACTTTCATTTTACCCCAAGTCCATCCATCCTCTTTTAAAACTAAGGCCTGCAAGCTAAAAAATAAGCACTGACATTGTACAGATCTCAATGATTAAGCATAGCACAGTTATAAATAAATAACCACAAAATATCTAATTAACTTTATCAAATATTCTGATCATTCGTTGATTATACCATGCATATTTTGTTTGATTGTCTTAGTTTAATGAAGCCCCTACTTGAGTGACAGCTTTCATTGTTGTTGAGAACTAAATAAATTATCAGTCCCTCAATAGGTAGGATAGACTTTTGATTCAATCTAAATATGATAGGGAAATTCACACTAATTAAAAAAACCTTCAGTTAAAAGCAGAGTGAAGTTATTATGTGTTTCATTTCATTCAAGTTTTCAAAGAGTAAAATTCCACCTCAAGGTCTTTATATACTTTGTACCATGCGGAGCTATAAGTTGACTTCGCTTCTGTAGATGAAAGTACAAAACATTATTTATACTCCAATACAAAATTTAACAAAGCAGAAATCATTACTACAGCAAGTGTATTTTGAGACATATCACAGGAAATATTTATCATCAACCAGGGTCTTTAACTGTTTTTACATAAAGTTCCTCGACTTGTTAAGTTTCCTTATCTTTTGATCTTCTTTCATTGACACTCTCAAGCTTTACATCACTAAACTGAGTATACTGTCCATAGAAAAACTTTTGTACTACACATAAGGGCGTATGCCACTAGTGAAAATTGTTTCACGAAACACAAAATTGTCTGAAACATTTTTGCGAGTTACAGCGAAACAATTTATTTTAATGGGGTTAAAATTTTGCCTTTCTTTCCAAAAATGTTGAGACATTTTTTACATAGATATACTTAACATGGTTTCATGAATGTTTCACGAAACAAAGTTGCACTAATGAATGGCATACGACCTATAGGAACTGATGTAGGGGCTACCGTAAATTACGACAAAGTCCCACAAGCTATAGGCAGTGTTGATAACTGTAACAATGCTACCCTGTCGGGGAGAATAACCAGAAGAAAATAGTGCTTTGTGGACAATTAAGTCTTAGCAATATTAGCTTTTTATTGTGTTCTGCTCAGGTTTTAGCGAATTTCCCCTATAGGGAAGAAGCTATTACCGTAGGTCTCATGGTAAGACCTAAGTGCGGGACCATCATAACTTTTCGTTTTGGTGCCCCCAGATACCAAAAACACCATTCGTTAAAATTTGTATATATATATATATATATATATATATATCTATATATATATAGTCATAGTCATAGTCATAGTCATAGTCACTTTATTGAGCATTTAGACAAGTACACGCATATGCCAAGTCAATACAAATACAAATAAATACATAAAAATAACGGTTCTTCTATGACAAAAAATTTACATATTACATAAGGGTCTTATCACACATAAAATCGTTTACACTATAGTAAGCCTTGCCAACTAGCAGCTTTTTCAAGTCTCTCCTAAATTTAATAGGGTTTGATTCGTTTTTCAGGAGGTCAGGCAGGTTATTGAACATTTTAATGGCAGAAAAATATAGGTGGTTTTCAAAGAATGATGTTGTATGTCGGGGGATATTTAAAACGCCCTTTGGTTTGCTCCTTGAGTTGTAAGAATGTACTGGTAGAGAGTCATTAAAGATAGAGAAG
This sequence comes from Flexamia atlantica, assembly GCA_035578135.1. Lineage (NCBI taxonomy): Eukaryota > Metazoa > Arthropoda > Insecta > Hemiptera > Cicadellidae > Flexamia > Flexamia atlantica. The sequence continues at coordinate 18,741,101 of JAQJVK010000003.1, read as the reverse complement.
TTCTGTCGGAGAAAAGAAAGTGTTTCCAGGATATAAATTGAGGGGAATGTTAATAACTTGTTGGCCTTGAATAAATCTTTGCATGAATCGAGTTTTGGGACTTTAAATATAACCCTAACAGCCTTTTTTTGCAATCGAAATACCGCCTTTGATCGAGTCGTTTCTGACCCCCATATTGCAACAGCATATGTCATGTATGGATGGATGATTCCATAGTAAGCTGTAAGAAGCAGGAAGGGAGAATCAAAATATGTGTCTGTAAGCACGATAGCGCTCGCAAAAATCGTCCGATCGGAATGAAATTTGGCATAGGCGTGTAAAGTAGTAATTATTCGGATGAGTTCGAAAACCAGCCCGATCGGATCACTGGAAGGGGGGGTAAAGGGGGGTAAACCCCCCCAAAAATGGGTTTTTTGAAGTTTTCACACATAAAAATAAAAATAATTCGATTTTAGTTAGCACCATTGAATTCAGCTCAAAAAAACAAACAATTTAGTATTTTGAATCATTGCTCTATGTCCATTGGTTACCGAGATATTCTAAGTGGTAAACACAGTACGTTGTCCCAATGTTAATCTTATGGGAAATAAGTAAAATTCTATATCTCGCTTATTTCTCAACATATCTTAATAAAACTTGGTTTGTGGCTTCATCTAGATAAGATCTAATGTATTTTAGTCTAAAACCCCTGAAATTTCCATTTTTGTGGCAGCAAACCTGCATACTCATTCCCCATGTTATCCTTATAATGGGAAATAAAAAAAATCTATAACTTCCTTATTTTTTGACATATCTAGGTAAAAGTTGGTACATGGTTTCTCCTAGTTCAGATCTACGAAATATTGAATTAAAACCACCCAGTTTTAACGGACCTGTTGCAGCAAACCTGCATACTCATTATCATTACTATTCTTATGGAGGTTAAAATATTAAATCTCACTACCTTGGATAGAAATATGTTCTTTTGCATTTGAAATTCGCTGAGTATGCAGGTCTGCTGCAACGGGGGGTATTTATGATTTCTGCTGAACAGATTGGAACACAATAAAAAATAAAGTTAATCTACACTGTAATAAAAATAATGCAGGACCGAGGCCTATTTAAAAAAATGATATCCTTATTTCTCTGACAGCGTTCAAAATGTTGTTACCCTTCCGATCCACATTACGAGACTGTCATCAATAACTTTTGCACTGGAGCTGTGCAGAGCTATAGGGTTTGAAAACCTTTAATGATTGGAAAACTCTTAATGATTTTTTAAATTAGGAAGGTAGTTGGGGGAAGACGGATTTGGTAGTGGAGACCTGGCCATGTAACCCACTATCTCAGAATTTGATGAAACTTGGTGATTTTGACCTTTTCACAAGCCTATGGAAGCATACCAAATTTTAGTTTCTTCTTATCTCAAACTTGTTTTTTTCTTACAGACATTTGAAATCTGTTAAAATCTGCAGTTTCTGTTATTTAAACTTGCACACTTTAAGAAAAAAAATTTGTTCGCCAAAATTATATGGATACTTAATTAGAAACCTTAAATTAGTTTAGAATAATAAACTTTGTTTATACCCTATGTGTCAAATAGATGGGACCGGAAATTGAAAAAGAAATAGGCTTATAACTACAAAAATGGAGGCCAAAGATATAGGCCTACTATTATGTGGTTGTCAGCCAACCGCAACCGTTTTTAGGGAAAGCAGATGTGGTTATACATAAGTTAAATAGCAATGTGTAATTCATACCAAAGTTAGCATAGCCTTATATAACCATTTTGAACTGGCTTAATAACTTATTTGATTAGTTTTGTAATGGTAAAGAAGAAAACTAATTTAGACAAACTAAAGTTTTTAATAAAAATTATAATACACAGAATCAATTAAAATGTCGTACTAAATAGAGAGGGTAATCTATGGCAGAAATACATTAAGTAAACACACAATTTACGTACAAATAACATCACAGGACAAACATCAAAATAGGCTTCCTACTAAAAAATGGACTTCTGGTATGACAAGAAAGGTAGGCCTAGCTAAGCTATATCATTGTATAAAAAGTGTAAATTAACTTTGTAATGAAACAGAAAGAGCAATTAATTGTCTTAAAGGTTCTGAAAAACATAGTTAAATTAATTGGAAATAACAATTTATAGGCTGTAGACTTACAAATTATAATAAGCTTTTTAGGGACATTTCCTATCAATCTGACCTTTCCCTGCTTCTTCATACTCCTGACTGCTGATCCACATTTGCTGAAAAGTTCCAATTGAAGCTAATATCGATCCACCAATCCATGATCCAAACCTTCTCTCTGCAGATCCATTAGCCGATATAAGTTTAAGCCTCATACTGGAAGGAATTCGCATTGACAAGTCTCTGTTCAAGCGCTCAGGAAATCCTTGCATGAAAGAATTGCCTCCAGTAACTACCACACTTCCATACAGAGCTGGACGAACATCAGGGTCACACATACCCACACTGGTCGTGACAATGTGACCAACGCCAAGCATCGTGTTACCGACCACTCCTCCTCGAATTGGAGCCACACTAGGATCAAACATAGCTTCTGGGATCCTGAATCGCTCAACACCAAATTCTTGATGATAACCATGGGGAAATTCATAATGAACAGCAGGCATAGACGCTACATTGTTTTCATCGTAAGGAGCTTCTGAAACTTGCAGAACACAGTTTTGAAAATCCTGGATAACCTTTTTTACCATATAATTGTGCCAGGAAGTTGTGACCTCAGGAATATTTTTCTTCTTTGTCCAATTTGCTTTTTCCTTTTCATTAACTGGTTCCTTAGAACCAATCATATAGGTTGGTACGACTTCTATGTTACTATCTTGAAGATACTGTTTGCATTGCATGGATATATAGTCTCCACCAAGTGGCGATTTAACTATTGCTTGTGTTAACACAAAGCCATCTTGTACTGGAACTGCAGATGTGTGAGTTGCACCACTGTCAACAACCAAGCCAGTTGCTCTTCCATTCGCAAAGGCAGCTAAGACTGCATTTTTTACTAAGAAAAACGCTGGAACATTGTATTTTTCAAACATAATTTCAGTCAACTTTTCTCGTTTGTTTCTTGGGTTCCAGGGCGACTCAGACATCAACACAGGATGGTATTCTGATTCTGATTGAATACATTTTGAGTATGTATAATCAAGAACTTTTTCAAACAGCTCCCAGTCATCAATAACACCATCCTTCATGTAACTTACTACTTCCATACCTTTCCTGGGAACATTCAAAACAGTAGTATCTACATAATACTTTGTGTTTGATGTTATATTAGAATCCATCTTCTTGTCGAGGTCCATATTATCAGAGGCAGCATTTGAATTTCCATTTGCGTCCTCACAAACGCCAACCACGGCTGGAATTTCATATTTGGGTGAGTCTTCTTGGGCATAACCTACTCGAAGTGAGTGATGCCCGATGTCAAACACTATAGCACCGATTTCGTCGCCACCATATAGCATACCTCCCCCACTCATGTTTGATGTTCAGATGCACTTATAAATGTAATATTCAATAACTTGCGTCCATAGGAAACACAAACACTGGCTTAAATAACAGTAAACAGTAACAATAACATTGACTTTTTATGCCGACGCTGCCATTTCTGTTCGGCTTTACCAGTGTTGCCACAAAATAAAATTACCCTAAAAGTAGCATAATTACGCTAATTTATCCAAAAGCTATAACATTATAATAAATTATAACATAATTTTATATCGCAAAATCAGTGGCATACCCACATTTACTGGACAGAGAGAGACTCCCTTTACTCGAGTTTGTCAATATGTGTTGAGTCGAGTTGGGTGAGGGCAGTGAGACATCTTGGGGAGACTTGGCTAATATGGGTCTGGGGGAGGGCGGTTTCATAAGTTTAAAGAGGGGCCCTGGGCCATTGGAACAGGTATTTCTATTGGGGGGCAAATGTTTCTAAGGCCTTATAGACTATTACGTTATAGCCTAATTATGTCAATCCCCAAAACTTAAAAAATACTTGGTTTATTAATTTACAACCAATTTGAATTGTGAAATACAACCAAGTAAACCTCTAAGGAAGGGTCTTTTACTATAAGGAAAATATATAGCAACATTGTTGAGAGAAATTAATTGGATTACATAAAGAGTGTGTGATCTTCCAAATAAATATATCGAGTACTTTTAAGGTGATTATTTAAGGATACAATTGTCACTCTAATTAATTCTTCTTTGTTCTGTGGTCTCAATTTAAAAATTAACAAATTTAAAAATCAATGAAGAAATTTCAAATACATTTTTTAAGAAATTCAAGATTTTCTTGGAGACCGTCCATAAATTACGTTATCTAAAATTAAGGGGGAGGGGTCGAGAATGAAATTGCCGGTAGAATGATCTGAATGGGGGGGGAGTAAACGCTGTGAATACGCCATTTTTAAAACTTAGGTAGGAAATATATATATATATATATATATATATATATATATATATATATATATTCTAGGTAAATTCATTAATTTAAAGATAAACAGATTAGAAACAATGTGTTCAATTTTTATAATATCCGTTTGATTGGACATTTTAGCTTCCAGCACAGATAACGTACGGAAGATGTACCTGTAACGTACTTTTACCATCCCGTACGTTAGCTGTGCTTCAGGTCAGAACAAGGGTAAATGCAGATGCAGATGCAGATTTTAGGTTTGCAGGCAGCGTCAGCATCCATCACTACAGTAATGAAATATTACAAAGTTTAAAAAGTTCTTTTTTCAATCGTTAACATCAAATTAGCCAGAAGTGGGTTTAAGACTAACTTCGATGGTTTTAAAAACCCAATTGAAGAACCCTTTGATGGGTCTTTACTAAAGACTGGCATTATATCAGGAGTTTGTCCCCTATGACGTCATTTTTCAGTGGTGGGGGGGTCAGGCGGAATATGACGGTAGGATGATTGTAGGGAGGGGATTCAAAAATGGCCAAAAATCGATGACGTAATATATGGACGGCCCCGATTTAGAATTAGTAGGACGAATTAGGGTTTTTAGTGGTTTAGAAACAATGTCAACGCCGATATCCGTGGGTAAATATGAAATAGACAAATTATTGTAAAATATTTAATTTTTAATCTTTGGATTTGATGGTTAATTTTAGGAAACTTCGGTTTAACCGGAAAACCCGTTATCCGAACTGGCCTCGGTCCCGAGGAGTCCGGAAAAGAGGGAGTCTACTGTATTTTGTAACTAATTAGCCATTAGATATTACTAATAATTATCTCAGCACTTGTCATTGATGTATATACATTTTTGTAAAATTTCTGTAAATTGCTGGACACAATAAAGAATGATAATATATATTAAATGCTGTGAAAATTAATGAAGAAAAATTGTATGTGTATATTAACGGAGTTAATACAACTATGTTGTCAATTGAAGGGGTCCCTCCAGTAACGTTGTAAACGACAACTTTTTCAAAATTGAGATTTTTATGCAGTAAGGTTGTAAACGACATCCTGCATCAGTGCAGGGCATTTTTTCGTTGATATCTCTTGTGTTGGCAGCACTACCACAGGTTAAAAACCAAGTGCTGTTGGTCCCACAGTTGCAACAACGTTGTAACCGCCAAAAATCGCATTATCACCGCGCACCGTTCTGTCGCCGTCCCGATGTTAATCGGCTAAATCGTAGTAAAAAACGCCCTGTTAAGTTCGGAAGTTAGACCAGAAATGTAAGTAAGCAGAGAAGAAATGCTGGGGAACTGTACATAAATGAAAATAAGAAACCAAAAGAAACATTGTTGCATAGGCCAAGCCGGCAACAACGTTGCAAACGACAGTCATTTACAACGTTATTGCAATTTTAAAATCACTTTTTTTGTAATAACTTTTTTATTACGTGCGATAATATTGTAATACTTCATAGTTTGGCTAGATTTATGATATTACAATTATATATAACAAATAAAACATATTTAAATCATTACATTCCCAATTATATGTTTTTTCCATTTCGTGAAAAATTTACTTTATGTCGCTTACAACGTTACTGGAGGGACCCCTTCAATTCTGGCTCAATAAAATTATTATTATTATTATCTATATTGTTAAAATAATTTATGGGATTTTGTACAGAACATATCGACCTCTAGAAAATTATTTTGCCATACATATTTGGTATAAATTAAAGCTATTACTCTCTATGGCTTTTGAAATTTCAGCAATAAGTGCTACTACCTGTTTAAAACCTGGGAAGTTTTTTTTCCAATTGACATTTAACAATAATTTTTTTTTATTTCTCAAGTTTTAATTAACAATCAAGAAATTAAGTTTTAATTTTGATATGATTATTTTGACTGTATTTGGTCTAATATTTTGGCAATGTCCTTTTTGGTTTGTGACGTCCGCACGGTTGATCCAACCTTTGATCACATTTTGGGGACTTACCGGCCCAGAAAATTGCAATTGCTTATGACCTCCCCCATAGCCATATTTAGTAACAAGGCCGCGGTGCTAGTAAATGGCAACAGCGCGCCTAAGGGTTCAGCTGATTTATTTATCTTACTCTCTTATGGCACTATCTTTTGTTTACTTGAAACCAGCTGGCTCTGTAAGGGTTTATATCATGCATAAAACCCTTGAAAAACGACGTTGCCAGGTGGAAGGTTGCGGCCTTATTACTGGAGATGGCTGTGCCTCCCCCCCAAAGCACTGCCAGCTTTATGAGCTTAATTCTAAACTATTAATCTGCTCCTAATTCCTCTTGCTTGATATGACATGACTGGAACTGCAAATTGAATATTACCAATGTATATAGAACTCTCTAAGTAGGGACATCCAATGTTAATTTTTTTAGTTCCGGGTTCCGTATAGTCCGCGTTTCTACTCACTACCCAAAATGTCAAATTGAGAATGTTTGTAAACGAAAAAGGAAATCATTATGTTAAAAGATACAGCAATACAAAACAAAAATATACAACTGTCAAAATATTACAACCAGCTGCTTGACTTTGGAAAGTCAGCTTGATCCGTAAACTCCTACAGCAATTCCAATCGGAATGAAAAATGAAAGTGGCACCATCTCTCTTTCGGCGACAGGAACTTCATTTTTCTATAAGGTGTTCCTACTTAGAGGGTTCTGTATACATTGATATTACTAATGAATTAGTTGATGGAATTGTAAGTTATAAATTAATATCGATTTTATGAAAAAAGCAACGATTCCCCTCCCTTAATTTCCCTCCAAAATTGAGTGATCTAATGCATCATTTGATCATACTTCACCAATCCTGGATCCGGCCCAGGCGCTGGCGTAGTTCTTCATCCCCAGTTCACCAACATCCACTCACCTCTTCTCTCTCGCAGTTGGTCGCGGTGTGCGCATGCGGCCTTGACTCTAGGTTCATGGTGTTTGACCGTGATGGTTCTGATCCTATAGTGGTAGGCGATGTGGGGATTTTCCCTACAGATTGTCCATACAAATTGACAATATGCTGAATTAATTAATTAAAATTACTCGTCAGTATTACCGCATTAGCCAATAGAGCTATGGTGCCACTGTCGGCCCGGAGAATGATTGGCACATAAAGCCTACAGTCGCAATAGCAGCAAACCAGTGAACTACCAGGCTTACTATCAGCGCCCGGGGTCATAGAAATCCTTTGATGGAACTGTTTGTTAAAATATGCCAATGGGTTAAAATATAGACGTTTTTATAAGACAACAGAGAATAACCTATTCTCCCCATAAGGAAGAGAATCTAACGTATTGAAATCATTTCCTGTACTTTTATCCAAAAAAAATTATATGCCCAGTCTTGCCTTTTAAGCTTATGTAACTATATATGACATACACACTGACACATATAAAGTAGTTGAAAATTTCATCTACTTCTTTAATTAAAGTGGATTATTAATAATATTAATCAATAATCCATCATTTTAAGACATAAAAGATTTTTGCAATGACTAGCTCTGTGCGAGTACTTCACTTGGGATTTCCTTCCAATCTACTACCTTTGAATTAAAAACCAAATAACGTATATTCATTAGAATTGGCACATCCAATATAATGTCAAAAAATTGGATATCACCAAAACCAAGTAAGATCACTTCAACATTGTGATTAAACCAAAAGAAATAAATTTCCAATTAAAGCCTGGTTTACTTAATCACTTAATCACTTTAATAAGACAGGTACCTCATGGAGGACGTTACCCTGAATATGAGTGAAGGATGAGTGTGATGATCGTGATGATAGTGGCGCGATCTTGTAGCCTTGTTACTGACTAAGGTTGGCATGTTCCTTAGACAGGATTGTTAATTAATAGCCCAACAACCAATGGCAGCTGGCTCCAGAAACAACCCTTCAAAAAGCTACTAACTTTTCTCGGGATCGATCCGGCTACCTACAAGTTTGTAGGCGGGCACTATAACCACTACACCAACCAGCCACTTACAATGCTTGAATAACTCAGCCGAGTTACGAGGATCACCTGATTTCCCATTGGTTGAAAGTCCCACTAGAATTGATCAACTGATTGCATTAGGCGAGTTGACAGTCGAGTAATGACACGCCCCGACTCACCCTCCCATTCAACCAACACTATTGAGTACTCGTTCATGGGACCTTCCTCATAATTAGACCAGTTCGTAAATTGTTAACCGAGGTGAAATCGTGGTTCGGATCCTACATTAAAATGTAGGTCCCTTAGTTGCCATTGGCTGTTGGGCTATTAATTAACAGTCCTGTATAAGGAAAATGTCGGCCTTAGTCAGTAACAAGACTACAAGATCGCACCACAATCATCCTTCACTCATCTGTCATTCATACTTGGCTTAAAATACCTACCTGGGTAGGTCGCCATTTCAACTAATGTATCTAATATGTAACCAGAACTTTTTGGCAGGATAAGAAAATAAAAACTGAAGAAGTTTTATTTACAAAATATATTTCTGCTTTTCTCTAAGTGCCTTGTAGTCTTTGTATTTCATCCACAATTTGCTCGTAGCAGCTGAGAAGCTCCTTATGTTTCGAAGCCAAGTCTTCGGGCAACTCCCCTGTTATCAGGTCAGTTTGCTCTTTCTGGAAAATTAAATAGAAAGTTAAATAATTGTTAGATTGTTAAGTGATTTAATGTAGATAAATTCATAGTGATTCAATACTGGTATGTAATTTGATGCCATTGCTAAGACTTTGATTCAATCTATGAAGATAAATGTAGAATACAGTGGTGGCAAAATATTGTATCTTTGTAGTGTAACACTATTTAAATTAAATCCACACTGTTATTTATACAGGATGATCATGAAGGTTGGTTACAAACTTCGGCAATTTATTTCTCTAAATAAAGGAGAAAACAGTGTTTTTTATTTAGAGTAAATATTTTGAGGTCTGATTTGCAGAAGTGTACATGTTTAAAAGAATTGAGTTACAATACAAGATCTATGCTTACATATGATATTTTAACCTTCCTCCATAGGATGGTAAAATATAGTATTTAAATTGATTGGAAGCCTAGTTAATCATTTTTAGTTAATTCAATTTATCAGAAAGTAGTACCAACCTCAATCTTTGTGAGAACACTTCTCAATGGAAGTTTGGCTGAGGAAAGCATTTGAACTTTTTCATTTGGCGAACCACACTGGTTACTGCACTGCATATAAGCTGAAAAAAATTGTATTTCAATGAAAATAGTAATTAGAGGTAAGTTAAATACCCCCGTTGCAGCAGACCTGCATACTCAGCGAATTTCCAGTACAAAACAACATATTTCAATCCAACATAGCGAGATTTTACAGGTTTTTGAAAGCTCCATAAGAATAACATGGAGAATGAGTATGCAGGTTTGCTGCTACGGGTAGATTAAAAGTGGGTGGTTTTAATTCAATATTTAGTAGATCTGAACTAGAAGAAGCCACTTACCAAGTTTTATCAAGATGTGTTGAGAAATAAGCGAGATATAGAATTTTACTTATTTCCCATAAGGTTAACATTGGGACAACGTACTGTGTTTACCGCTTTCAATATCTCGGTAACCAATGGACATAGAGCAGTGATTCAAAATACTAAATTGTTTGTTTTTTTGAGCTGAATTCAATGGTGCCAACAAAAATCGGATTATTTTTATTTTTCTATGTAAAAAACTCAAAAAACCCATTTTTGGGGGGGTTTACCCCCCTTTACCCCCCTTCCGGTAGTCGGATTGGGCTGGATTACGAACTCGTCCGAATAATTACTACTTTACACATCCATGCCAAATTTCATTAAGATTGGACCATTTTTACGCGAGTTATCGTGCTTAAAGATACACACATATATATATATATATATATATATATATATATATATATATATATTTATGAAAATGAACGAATAGTGTTTTTTGCTTCTGGGGGCCCCAAAACAAAAAGTTATCATGGTCTCGGGCTTAGGTCTTACCATGAGACCTACGGTAATAGCTTCTTCCCTATAGGGGAAATTCGCTAAAACCAAAGAATAGGAATTCAAGTTTTGTAAAAAAAGTTATAAATGCCAAATATTTGTTTAGGAGAAATATACGGATTAATTCAAAGGGTGGTATAAAGCATTATCCTTTACAGTTTGGACTCGCCTTTGCTGGATGACCCAGATTTTGGCTTTTTTGGGTGTAATTACAGTATATCCATTTAACACAGGGGGTTGATTATGGTCCCATCTAACAAATGTAGACAATAAACATAACAAGATAAATCCCTCTTGAAACCCCATTTGAAAAAAATAAGAAATCAAGTTTCACTTAACATTTGATCAATAATCACTCAATCAACAAAAATAATTTTAAGTGTTAAGTATCTCCAAAAAACGCAAAGTTAGAGGCACACTACAAAAATTTTGCATTTTCAAATAATTTGAAGCATCCCCATAGGTTTGATTTATTAAACAGGGAATTTTTAACAGACTGAGCAAAAACTGGAGGCTTAAGTCCACCCGACACTTTAGATGCTGGGCATTATCCACACAGGTGAGGCACTGTTATTACAACATGTTCCGTCAGAAGTCAACTAGGCCAAGTCGTGAGAATCATAATTTGTTGTAACTTTGTAAATGTCTTTGCAAATATGTCTTACCATATTCATTAAGTTTACCTTTGGCTAGGTCCAAGCAGAGGTTGATGACCTTGTGACACGAAGATATATCTCTCTCCCATGACCCCTGGGTTGCAGCTCTATACGCCTTCTGTAGACACTGTGACACCTGAGAGCAAAACATCACTTGTTATAAACATAGACTAGTTCACTTTGTTCATTCATTGATTAACATCATTGGAATCCCCCAGTGGGTTTTGCTTGTTTAGATACCAATACTGGGTACAGTAACGGAAGTTGTCATGATTGGAGGCGGTGTTGTGACTGTTTTTCAGTGAAAAACTTCAGTTAACCACTAGGGGAGGCTGGGATTGATGTCAGAGTGGGCGGGGATGTACTGGTGATCAAGATGAGGGCTGCCTATCCCATCATCCATTTGATAAAGGTATATCTTTGCCCACCTGGTCTAAGCTTTGACAAACCTATCACATCTATTTCTATTGCTTTTTCCTTTCGCTTCCTTGTATTAATTTGCTAAAGGCTTAAGGTCTACAGGATCATTCAGCTTCCTTCCCTTCCTTCAACTTCCTTTCCTTTCCAGTGGCTGTACCAAAAGACTAATGAATAGCTGAAATACCCTCACAGGATTTTCCTGTGGGATGGGGCAACCCAGATTACCAAATCTCTCCAACAAAAAAAAAAACACATCAATGAAAATCCAGCGAACGATCGTTAATGGAAATCATTGAAACAAGTTTAAGCGTAGAGAAAATATAAATATATCATCAATAAAATAATATATCATTTAACCTTGGTTTGAGTCCAAGATTATAAACTTGTGAATGTAATATAATTCTTTTTTAAAGTCACATTTTGTTTTCTTTCCTCACAAAAAACAAGAAAAAATTCTTATCAGTACACAGACCTTTACTGTTGATTCAGGGCTGGGGTCACCACAGGCAACTAACTGAGCGTAAAGCTGCCAAATTGTGGAGTTGTTCAGCACCTGAAAAAAATTTATCTCTTTTACAAAAATTTCCAACCTCAAATTCCCGATTCTATTTTGTTTGAATTTAACAAAACAAAAATAAATTACTTTTATATGAGATTAGTTAGTGAGGATATGTGAATTGGTTGAAGTAGTTACTAATAAACTGTGTAGCAACTTCAGTTTTTGTTTAAAGGGCGTCAGTCACTCAGAGAGATAAAATTCCTCTTATGACGATGGCAGTTATTTTTCATGAAGCGTTCTAAACAGCGTTTGATGCTGTTTAGATCAAACCCAGTAAATATAATCGAGTTATAACATGGCCATTGATATTTAGACTATGACTTTTAACCTCCCAACATCACTTTGCAAAGGTTATTAGAACAGAATCCCTGAACTCACATCAGAGTCAACAGATTTAGAATAAACAACACATTATTGCCATAAAAGAGTATGTCATTAGAACCCTTAGGTGCCATATTGCCATTTACCACCATTTTGGCCTTGTTACTACAGATGGATATGGTTATATGTCCTTCCACAAATAGAAACTCTAACCCTTTGACCTACCATTTCTATTTTCTTTCTCAATTTTCAATTGTAATATGTTTATTTTGCCTGTATTTGGTCTAATATTTTGGTTATTACCTTTTTGGTGTCCATATTTATTGAAAATATGCTGAATTAATTAATAAAAAAAAAAAGTGTGTACCCCTCTTCTATACATGAGTAAAAAGAAGCAAAATAGGTGTCAACTGCAATCCCTATTAAACATACAAATGCCGTCAAATTCCACCCAGGCCGGTCACCGTTTATTTCAGGTGTGCCCTCCCACCAACTTTACCACTCATTTGCAAGCCTAATAGGGATTGCTCATGATCGGGAATCCACGCACCTCTGAACGGCTTCAACGCTATCCTCGTCAGTATAGCGCCTTAACCGACAGAACTACGGCACCACGGTTGGCCTGGAGAACGACTGGCGCATAAAGCCTACAGTCGACCCTAGCAGCAAACCAGTGAACTACTAGGCCAAGCCCTCACTAACAGCACCCGCACGACTGGTGAGACCACTTCGTCAAAATAGGCGAATGGGTTAAAGGTCTGTAGGGCAAGGGCCTAACACTAAAAATTATTTTCAAATAAAAACTGCTTCAGGTGAACAAGCAAAATATTATTTCTGTTCAAATGTTTTGGGTCTATGCTTGGTTATAAGGGATTATTTTTAGAAACTTGCCTGGTAGTTTATTGCCTACCTGCGCCGTGAGTCGGCCGAAGAGAGTGAGAGCCTGTTTCCTCAGTCTGGCGGCCGCCTCGCCCCCCTCCGCCTGTCCTTGCACCAACACTTGGGTCAGGATCTTCAGCACTTCCTCATCCACATGCCTCTCCTGCAGGTCCAGAATGCGATGGTAACAGTGGATCACCTGCGGCAGATAGAAATTGAAAAACCTCTTGAGTAAAATGAAATGAAAAATTCTTTATTTTAACAGGCAAAGTTAGGGTCGCATGGTCCTTTCTTACACTTAACCTGCCTAAACAATTTATCCACAAATATATAATACAATAACATTATGAAACACTAACAAAAACATAATGAACACTATCAATAAAATGAGAAAAAAAAATTCCATTCACTCTAGCACGTTCATTCTCTGCCAGTAAACCCGCCCAAGACAAACCCCTAGAATACACCAACCAGGGTCATCCGCTCGAAAACCAAAATTTTCAGCGCCGCCACAAACCGACAATGACTATCTAGGAATTTAATGGAAAGAGGAAGGTTATTCCACAAGCAGTCACAACAAATGCTCTGTCATATACTGCAGTTCTATGTTGAGGCGTCTGCAAAGTGAGTGAGGCAGAGCGTGAGCTCCGAATATTATTTTGGAATTGGGAAAAAATTAAAATCATTTCCAAAATATTTTGACAAACTGGTTTTTAAAATTAAAAAAGCTAAAGAAAGGTTTTTAACTGTTCCCTGATCATTTAGTTTCAACAATTTTGACTCCATAAAATAAGGTGTAATATGCTCCACTCGTCTCAGATCATAAACAAATCCCAGGCAATAGTTCTAAGACCATTGAAGCATATAAGAAAGAGTCACAGTCATGTCACTGATCACAGAATGTTATACGCTTATAAAATAATCCGATGACAGTTGTGATATTCCGTGCGTCGTTTCTAAAATCTTCATCACTGCTATATTCCGTCGGAAACACTGTGCGGTTGAATGTGGGATTATGGCTACTTAACTGAAGATGGCTATGTGCTGAAACCATGGCCCTGCATTCAGCTGGACATTGTGTTCGACAGAATGCAATAGTGTTGAAGATCTTATAAAATAAATAACTTCTCGATTAGCATGATACGTGTTGTTCTATAAACTGGATATAAATAAAAGATGTCTTACAACACATAAAATATATATACTGCACTCACATAAAATACAGTTAATATATATAAAAGTTGAAAAAAAACGATCGATTTCAATTAGACACCAATCATCAGATCTGATGAGAGACTAGCGGGATCAAGATGACGGCATTCCTTATATGGTGTTGGTCACCGGGAGTTCTACTGGAAACAGGTTTCCGAAAGTTCTGCTTGAGTCAAAGTAGACTTGTTCATTCATTACGTATCTTTCTTTGAATTTTCTTTAAAAATAAATAATTTATTTTAATGCAGAGTAAGTGTCAGTATATATTAAGTGTTATCAGAAGTCTTTTATTTATATCCAGTAGAATAAATTGTTTGAGACCATGCCCAAAAATATTATTGTTAAAAAAACGAGGTTGGCAATAATGTGTATATAATTTTGGTTTTTCGAGAAAAACGTTTGAGATGATGTAGTCCTTTAGTCAAGGGGCAATTGGTTGGGGGCTGCAAAGCAACAAAAGTGTTTCATGATGATATTGTATTTAAGGGTCCACTCTCTCTGTTTTCTACACACTTGGTGATTGAATGAAAATTATTGTTAAGAGTATAAACATATATTGATTGGCATACTGTTGTGAGTCCTCCTTTCACAAGGGGCTTACGACTGACATATCGACCTTGATCTATTATCCTGAGAGCTAAGAAATGTAAGAAAAACAAACTGACACCATTTTCTTTGTTAAATTTAGTTAGATCTTATAAACAAAATAGTCTCAGTTGGACGCACTGATTTAAGATCAAAACCATTTTTATTCACACTGAACTTGTGGTTTTTAACTAGTCAAACAACTGAACAAAACACAACACAATTTAAAAAATGTTAATCATCGTTACAAAATCAAAACACACCTCATCAAACTGGCCGCAGTCGGTGCTGACCGCCATGAGGTTGTCCCAGACTCGCCAGTTCTCGTAGTTGCATTTCACTGCCTCCTGAAGCGCTCGGAAGGCTCGAGCCTTCTGCCCCATCTTGACGTAAGCCTTTGCCAGGTTGTTCCAAGCCTCGAAACTCTGTACGATAAACCGGTGACATATTAGTTGTAGCAAATTAACTCTTTTCATTTTTACGGAACTAGAGTATGTTGAGTTTACAAAGTAGCTGCGATAAAAATTGTTTTTAATTTAGTTGATTGATGAGTTAATAAAGCACTTACACAGAAAATTATATTTGGCAAATACCTAGCTGTAGCTCCTAAATGGTTTGAGTCACAGCATTGAGATTGTGCACAAATGTTTATCTTATTAGTCGCTATCTTTGTACAAAATATTAATAAAAAATCTCTAATAGTTTCAAAATGGCGGCTATTTTAAATATTTGGCGGGAGTTTCACGAAAACCAAACATTTAAAATAAAATAGTCGCCGCTGTGAAATAGTTAAAGATTTTTTATTACTGTTTTGTACAAAGTTAGCGACTAATAGGATATATTGTAACTCAAACCGTTAAGGAGTTATAATTTATTTTGTAAAAAACCCATACAGACTACAGACGCTAAACTAAACGAGATAGGACATATGTCTTCTATATAAACGTATTTAAATTTGAACCCAAGGAATCAATACGTAAATGATTGCCCCACATTTTTTGAACATCATGTACAATGTTACACAATGGTTACTTTATCACCCTATCAAGAGCCTTTTTAAATTCTAACAGTGAATCACGATAACAAGGGCCTGTTTTAAGCTCATTACACCTTAAAAAATATTAATGAAATGTCAACTCAAGTATCTTCAGTCCAAAATAAAAAGTAACCCCCTATTTTTGACGCAGTAAGAACCTATAGTTTAATTTAACACGTTAACTGCCTCGCCGGTCCGATTGGATCGGCATAGGTTGCTCTGCCCAACCTACCTAAGATGACCTAATTGGACCGGCATGGCAGTTATCAAGTTAATCTTAACTTGCCACTGGCGACGGTCGGTGCAACTTCTGCAGAAGGGTTACACCATATGCTATTAGTATGTCACTTTAGTTTTCTTATATATTTTAATGCTTTGCTCTTACAACCTTAAACACCATAAAAGTGTTAAAATGATGTGTCAGAAATTTCATTTACCAACTTAAATGCTGACTCAAAGTGTTGAAAAATGTCTGCTACCATTATCATCCAAATACACAAAAACTTCATTAATGAAAACACACTGATACTAACCTATAAACATTTTTTTAAATAAGTTTAAGGTTGGTTAAACTTGAATTAATCTTGTACGAATATAACTATTATCGAATTAAAATCGGGATTATTTAAACTATAACTAAAATATCAACCACCTACTTTCATCACAAGTAAACTTAGCTGACTAGGTGGTTTGTGATCTACTTGATGTTTATTTTTAAACCCTTTAAAATACTTGGTTTCAGGCTTCAGGCAAATTTATTCCGTAGTTTGGTAATGATTGTCACTCAATAGTTCCCCTCCAGACATAACAGGTTCCCACTGACTTCCCCAATTAAGTGTAACTATTCTGTGGGAGTATAACCCGACGGACTTACCTCAGGCTCCAGGGCGCAGTAGCGCCGGTACGCCGTGGCGCACAACGGCCAGTTCTCCTGGTCCAGGGCCGCGAACCCCAGCCGGAACCACAGCCCCTCCTGCAGACTGTTGATGGCCAGCGACTGTTCCAGGTGAGGGATACTCTCCGCGTACTGTGTCGGATAAAAACAAATATCTAGTTACTGAAAGTGACAGGTTTGTATTGAAGGGGTTGAGATAATAAATTAGTTAAATAACTCTCAACGGTCTTACAGCAATTTACAATACAGTAAAATTTTTCTCAACTGTAAATTGTTTCTCTCTTCAGTACTTTCAACTAAGCAGAGTAGAACGATAACCTTTCTGTGGTTTCTCCAAAGCGGGATTGGAATGAAAAATGAGTGTAGAATAGATAAGTGATAAGATACATTTGTTACTGACAAAGACCAGTTGCCATTTGCAAATGCTGGATTAATTTGCTAGGATTGATAATCTGAACACTACCATTCTTTTCTCAATCGATCTGGCGATTTTAAAAATGTCTGTACAGTAGAGTCCCGCAAACCCGGACTTCGATAACCCGGAATTCTGGATAACTCGGAAAGCCTACCAGAGCAATAAAGTGCATTGAAATTCAAGGCCAGAGCACTGTGTGACACTTTGAAAACAATTTTAGTTTTTCTTTAAGTTGTTTTTTGTAACTAATATAGTTTTTATATCTTTTACTATGCAATAAATAAATGATTTCTTAAAGAAATAACAGATACTACCCTTATTTTTTCTTATTTTTACTCATTTCCCGATAACTCGGAATTTTCACAAACCCGGAAACCGTTCGGTCCACATTAGTCCGGGTTTGTGGGACTCTACTGTAAAACATTTTAAAACTTATCTTTTATTTATTATCACTTTAAAGCATCCATAATCGACTTCACAATTACCGATTAACTAATAGTTTGAGGTTAATCTTGTTTGGAAAGGGCTTTTTGCCTAATTAGGTGGGAAATTATGGACAGGATAAGCAGGCTTACCTTTGAAAATGTAGGCAACCCAGATAGAACACATAATGCACACACAAAAATATAGGATATTTCGAGGCCACTGGCTTCTTTATCAACTTGAAGGAGAAAGGAGAGAAAGTTGAGATTTTAAATACTACTGGTCACTGGTTCAGGTGTACCAACACACATGTCTTTAAAAGTCACAGGAAAATTGAAAACATATTAGTCCTTGTGTAAACACTTTTTCCTGTGACTTTTAAAGACGTGTGTTGGTACACCTGAACCAGTGACCAGTAGTATTTAAAATCTCAACTTTCTCTCCTTTCTCCTTCAAGTTGATAAAGAAGCCAGTGGCCTCGAAATATCCTATATTTTTGTGTGTGCATTATGTGTTCTATCTGGGTTGCCTACATTTTCAAAGGTAAGCCTGCTTATCCTGTCCATAATTTCCCACCCGATTAACTAATAGTTATTTTAAATAAACCTAGGCTATTCAAAAGAATTTGTTAAAAATACAATTGTAAATAATGATAAGTTGAGGACAGTTAATTACATATTGACTTTTAATTTAAATCTTGAAAGTCACAAGTTTGACACTGTTTGGTAACAAATTTCAAAAGTGGGAACAGAGAATGGTAAAAACAGAAACTCAGAAAAAGGGCTGGTTACGTCAAGGACAGACATGACATGAGAGACCAATTGTAGTGAACAGCAACGTAAACAGATTAGAAAACGATAAAGTTAAATGTTTATTGGAACTTAACTATATTATTAATTCCCTTTATTAATTACCCAGCTCCTACAGGATTTTCACAAAACCTAAACTACCTACTGTACAGGTACATTGAGTGCCTTATTTCAACATATTTTTTCAACCGAGGGCTAGGCTGTCTAATCTCCATTGACATGCACTGCATCTATAGACAAGCTTGTTGTGCACCCTCGTGGTTGCGGCATTACCACTGAGCAAAGTTTGCCATTGATGATTGGCAGGATTCGAGCCCTGACCTTACTGGCCGAGGTCCCGTACTCTACCACCACACCAGGCTCTGCTGTATCTCTGCTGTACCTGCTTGCGGTTAAAGTAGTACAGGGCCCAATGGCGCTGGGCACGGCCGCTGCGGTGGTTGGACAGCTCCCACGCTTCGCTGTAGCAGCTCTCGTCGTCTGTCGCGTCTCCGAGCAGACACAACAGCTTCACTGTCCGCTGCACTTCCAGCTGCTGTCTGATCACCTCCGCCGCCTTCCGAACAGTTCAACAAATCAAAAATTGACATTCACATGTGTTACAAAGCATTACAGTAGAATTACTTCAACTATGAAGAGGGGGAGGGAGGGAAGTTCCACACATTTTCTGCCCGCGACAGGCATGTCCCAAACGAAAACAAGGAGTATAGATCACAAGATCCCATAAAGTATTTTATTGGCTAGAGCATTTTGGTTTATTGTCACAATGTCTTTGCTTACCAGATGAATAATTTGGTTTGTTGTGCATCTTGTTTTAAAAGTCTGTTGCTTGTCAGCTAGATAGTGACTCAGAAACATTGAATTTTTAAAGATTTCGGAATTCATCAGTGTTTTTGTCTACCTTCCTGGGGTAGGCCTGTCATTGGAATTCTCCAACACAGAACGAGATAAGTATATGAATTACCCCTCTTCTCCCGCTTCATAGTTGTGTTAATTCTACAGTAAGATTTGTAACAACATTAAAGGAGCCACTTAAGTCAAAAATTTTATTGTGTGTTAGCTTACTTGACGTCACTTTTTAACTTGACTGTTGAACAGTTTAAAAGCTTAATAAATTAATTTGATTCAATCTCGTTTACATTTGATACCTTCCAAAAGTAGACAGGTGCACCGCATTCCTTTACATCAGTGTTCTATGATGAATTAATACATCCAGAATAAAAGTTCTCAGTTATTTAGTATCCAAACTTTGATTCTTTAAAAGTTCTAAAAATTCCTAGTTAGAGTTTTCAACCTCAATTTCTAAAGTGAGACTGCTGTTGTCCTACTGAATCCCTCAATACTTCTAACTACCTTCCCTCCTTACTTTTCTAATTTATTTTTCACAACTTACATTCCAATTTTTGTATCACAGAGATTATTTCACAATAACAAATAAAGCCAACATTCCCAAAAAAATCCATAACCAACAATTCCCCCCTCCCCCTTACACACATCTCCCTCCCAAACTTAACACCCACCTTATGCCTGAGTTTCAAGTAGTTGTAACACGCGATGACCTCCTCCCAGTGGCCGAGCGGGAGGAAGATGTCGAGAGCAGTCTGGACCATGCCAAGCGAGACGTAGCAGTGGGCAAGGGCGGCGTCGAGGCGCCAGGCGGGCGGCAGGTGGGCGGCGTAGAACCACGCCAGGCGGACAGGCGGTGGTGGCCGCTCACTGCGCACTCCGTCTGACAACGCCTGCCACGTTTTGGATTTCACCATAAATTAAGTTTGAATTAATAAGCTCTGTGACTCCAAATAGCGCAGAACTTATACTGTTAAGTATGATCATATTTAATTTACATTATGTGTTCAAAAATCTGCCATTGGCATTTGTATAAAGTTGCATTCTCTCCATTAAATTCCTGAAAACGTGTTGAATTCCGAACACGTTTACCTCTTTGAATTTCTAGCATTCAGTTTGTTATGTTTGTTTTGAGGTGCTGAATATCCTGTAAATTGTTTTTATATGCCTAACTTTGTATGTATCCCCGAAGAAAATAATGAAGTGGGGTCAAATCCGGGGATCCTGGGGGGAAATAACCCTTCACTGATAAAATAGGGTTTTGGGTTGCGTTTGGAAAAAAAACACCCTGTAAATATAAACAATTAAATAATAATTAACTATTAAGTTCTGGTTAATATTAACAGAACCAGTTGGCTTATTAAATAAATAATAAACTTCGATGAATAAAATAAATAAGGTTAATAATCAAATTATTAACATGGAAAGGTTGGATTTTTCAAAATTATATAATCAAAACAGCAATTAAGAGTCGAGTTAACGTACTCTCTCCTTCAAACACCAAACAGTAATTTTCCTGGTAATGTACTCATTCTTAAAAGACAATATAAAAGAAAAAATCGGAAAATTTTCTTGGATATACTTAACCTAACCTGATATTGCATCAGGGCCCTTTCAACAGTTCGCCTGTGTTCCGCATCAAGCTTGGATCTTTGAAGTAGAGCTGATGTCTGTATGGCCCAAACTCTAGGCTGGCTGGTGAGGCACTAGCAACAGAAAATTCATCAATTAATAAATATGACACAAATATATTTGTTAACATTCATTTTTCAGCTAAGCAAAGATTAATATACCATTGCTGATTTTTGTGTTAACCCTTGAATGGGCGCTTCACCGGCAAAACGTGAGAGGGCGCATGCGGAGTTTTACTCCGCAACACTATATTGCACAAATTTAACCCATTTTACTTGTTTTGTAACGAAATATTGTATTTAAATGTTGACAAACTTCATTAGGAATCATATTTCATCTTCGATGCAATTAATTGTTCAACTTAACAGGTGTAATATTTCAATTAAACATAGTAAGTAATTTTCTAGTGTAAAATATGTATTTATTATTATTTACATTTTTGGACTTTTCCTTCCACTTCTTTTTTTCAAAAGCGAAAGGAAAAGTCCAAATACCCCCGTTGCAGCAGACCTGCATACTCAGCGAATTTCAAGTGCAAAACAACATATTTCGATCCAACATAGCGAGATTTGACATGTTTTTGTAAGCTCCATAAGAATAACATGGGGAATGAGTATGGAGGTTTGCTGCTACAGGTATATTAAAACTGGGTGGTTTTAATTCAATATTTAGTAGATCTGAACTAGAAGAAGCCATTTACCAAGTTTTATAAAGATATGTTGAGAAATAAGCGAGATATAGAATTTTACTTATTTCCCATAAGGTTAACATTGGGACAACGTACTGTGTTTACCACTTTCAATATCTCGGCAACCAATGGACATAGAGCCATGATTCAAAATACTAAATTGTTTGTTTTTTTGGGCTGAATTCAATGGTGCCAATAAAAATTTGAAAAATTTTATTTTTCTATGTAAAAGTCTCAAAAAACCCATTTTTGGGGGGGTTTACCCCCCTTTACCCCCCCTTCCGGTGGTCCGATCGGGCTGGTTTACGAACTCGTCCGAATAATTACTACTTTACACGTCTATGCCAAATTTCATTCCGATTGGACCATTTTTGCGCAAGTTATCGTGCTTAAAGACACATATATATATATATAGATATATATATAGATATATATATATATATATTTATGAAAGTGAACGAATGGTGTTTTTGGCATCTGAGGACCTCAAAAAGAAAAGTTATGATGGTTTTAGGCTTAGGTCTTACCATGAGACCTACGGTAACAGCTTCTTCCCTATAGGGGAAATTCGCTAAAAATGTAATAATTACAAATCCTTCGCTATTATGAATTTTAAAAATATGTATCACTGTCTGTGTAACGGGCGAGGGTGCTCTGTAAACTGAGATGGCATCTCTGAATTGCAAAAAACGAGGTACCAAGGGAGCGGGGTGGGGGGTATAAATAGCTTTAGGAGATTCCTGGAATGAGAGGTGCAAAGTATGGAGCCGGACACGACCGCCGACACCCATTATGTCCGATTATTTGAACATAAAAAACACGTGCGGAGGAAAACTCCGCGTGCGCCCCCTCGAGGGTTAAATATGATAGGCTATATTTTTCACTCATGGTTCACATTCTTTATATAAATCAAGATATTTATTTTCAGGAGAACGTCCAAAAATTACTTCCTTAATTTACAGAACCATTTGCTCAATACTGTAGGATTATCAAATGAAAAAAAACTTTACTTACTGTTAGATAGGGTAATATTTCTTCATATTGTAGCCGGTCTTTTGGCTGGCTCTTCTGTTTGTGCATGCTGTAAGAAAAAAATCTTAATATCTTGTACAAACTAATTGTCAAGTAGCCTATAACCAATAAATTTAGTGTTGTTTAAAAGTCATGTTTCTTGCCTAGAATTAAAATACCCCCGTCGCAGCAAACCTGCATACTCAGCGAATTTCCAATTACAAAATAACCAGGAATTAATCCATTATTACAAAAAAAACAAGTGATATATTTATATATTAAAATATGATATTATAGCTAGTTTTACAAATCCTTTGTAAAAAAATTGGCAAATGACTTAGATGAAAAAACACAAATATTTCATATAATGAAGTAGGCAAGAATGTTTATTTTTTAAATTACATTAACATAAAATTGTTTTAAAAAAACAAAATTCTATTAATTACATTGATAAACTGAGAAATTACTCAAAGCAATTCGCTGAAAACCTCAGTAGAGAGTGAACAGGAAATTGTCTAAACCAACATTCTGCTGCCCTGTTACTAAAAACACAGGGGAAAAAATGCGAAGTGGCAATATCTCAGAGACCAATGGACTTAGAGAAATGATTGAAAACTAGTGGCTTGTAGGGGCAAAAGCCCCTATAAATAAAATACAAATGCTTAATAAAATATATATTTAATGTTTCCTTCACACTCACAACTCGGTAACTGTTTGGCGGAATTAAATGTGTAAAGTGAAATAAATGTTAATTATACTTTGACATTTGCTAGTGCGTATCAGAATTTTAAGAAAGGGCGTTAGCCTACTTCAGTAGTAAACGGCTAAATTTTTGAAACAATGGCGCTATGGATGTCGTTCTCAAAACAACTCAGTTCACATCGTTTACAATTATTAAAAATATGGACATGGTTTAAAACAATTATTAAGGTTAACCACAGACTGTGAAACTTAATTTATTTGCCAAAGAAAGTCGTGACATTTAAGTTAACTCAAAAATGTAAACAAATGTCTATAGCCTCCACCTAGTTCAAAAGAATATTATATTGGACAGTTAAAGGGTACTTGTTATGGAATTCTCCGTTTGAGGCTACATTGTACACACTAAGCAAATAAATAAATAAATAAGGATTAAATCCGAAAATGGCCCGTTAACGACTCCACACTCCACCTCTGGTACCTTGCGTTCAACACTTTTTTTATGGTTGCCCGTGAATAAATACTGCTTTGTCTTGGTAGATTCAAGATTGAATATACTTTTGATTGGCCAATTTTAAAGGTGAACCTTTTTGGTGGAATCAAATTTAAAGCTGATGTTACACTCAGCTGATCTACACTGTTAGACGTTTTTAGATTACAATGATTTTAAAGGCAGATATTTAACGTAATATCTTATTTCTTGATAAAATTAAAGACATTTTTGTATTTTTCCTCAGTCCCTGGTACCAAGACCTTCTATTTGAGCCCTTTCCCATTATCTTGCAAGTGCAAGGCCTGTGACTTGCCAAATGCCCATAATTTCGGCGCAAAAATTTCGCTTACATAATATATTTATATCGATCATTTGGCATTAAATCGGCATCGTTATAACGTAAAAGAAACACTTAACTCTTTATAATTTTATATTGTAAATATATACTCAAACGCGTAATTATAAAGTCTGAAATCTTAAAATTAAAATATTTATTTGTTATAGTAGGCCTACATTGAACATAGTTAGCTGCCTTTTGAAAAAAACCCCATAGTCAACATCTATCATATGGCTTTGAATCAAGCATCAGCACCACATGTTTGAATGTCAACAAAACAGACGTTTTTAGATCCCAATGCTTTTTAAATGGCAGATATTTTACGTTATTTCTCGTTTTCTGGTGAATTTCAAGCAATTTCAGTATTTTTCCCGCCATCTCGGAATAGAGACCTTTAATTTGAGCCCTCTCCCATCTTTCTACGACTTACCAGACGTTCACAATTTTGACGCAAAGAATCGCCCTACGAAATTAAATATATGATACCAAATTGTTTGTTTCATATCTCAGAGACCAATGGACTTAGAGAAATGATTGAAAATACCAAATTGTTTGTTTTTTCGAGCTTAATCCAATGGTGCAAACAATAATTTGATAAATATAACTTTCCAATTTGAAAACTCAAAAAACCCATTTTTGGGGGTTAAATGGAGCCTTTACCCCACTTTGGATATGTCTATCTGGCTGGTTTACGAACTCGTTCAAGAGAATCTAGTTTTACATGTCTGTACCAAATTTGGTTATGATCGAAGCATATTTACGAGAGTTGTCGCGCTTAAAGACACTCAAATAATGAAAATTCTATTTCCCATAAAAGCCCATGTTAAATTTTGAAACAGATCGTGATTTTGGCAGGTAAAAATGCGTTTTAACAATCAAATCACTTCATATCCAGAAAGTACACATAAAAAGCTGTCAATTAATATAAATATTAATATGATTGCTGAGGTTACCCTGAACGGATATTTTTTGTCCATTCTGTTCTGTTAAAACGACGGTAATAGCTTATTTCTAAGGAAATTCGCTAAAAAAATCGACACAATCAATATACTGAAAATTAGATACTGTATATTGTAAGTTAATGTCTTTTTGGGTCTCAATAAGGCGATTGGGTCATTTTTTTTACTTTTATTTAATATTTGGTACAATAAAATTTTGCACTATTTCCAAATGGTATGACAAATGTGAAAAAAATAATGTGAACAATGAAAAATAAAGTTTTAAACCTACTGGTTCAAACTCAGGTTCGTCAAATAAAAAAGTTAATATGTGAAAGTCAGTTTAGTAAGTCTCTCCTCCACCTCCGTCTGATTCTTTGAACGCCGTTGTGTTGACTGGAAAGTTGTTCAATGAATGTGTTTGAGTGGTGGAATGTTCTGTCATGGAAGATCCTGTATAACTGTTTAGCAACTTCATCAATAAATAGAATTTTCAAATCGTGGTGTAGCAATAATCCTTAATCCTTAATCGTGGTGTAATTTATCGTGGTGTTAACATATGCCGGAGTGCCAGTGATTAATCTTAGTTATTTTGATTGAAATGCTTGTAGTTTGTTTAGGTTGCTTTTCTTTGCTGTGCCAGAGTTAAATCCCATATGTCCAGATTGGTCTGAGGATTGGGTCAATTAAATTAAAAAAGTAGTTTTTCTCAAGGGTTTTTTCTTTTGATAAGAAAAAAAATTCTTGGTTTTCAGAAACTTCAAGAATTGTTTTTATAGCACATTGTGTATTTTTGTTGTTATTAAGTGTTGACAAGGCATCAAGATCTATAGTCTTTGTGAAATAGGACAGCACTACTGACCTGAAGATGGAAAGTGCCCAATAAAAAGTTGTTTTCTGGAAAAAAAACCCTGCCTAAATGATTCTTCTTCACACCATTGACAGATTGGGAATGATGAGAATTTTTGTCATCCGTCTCCTACCTTAGGGCTTGGTGCCAAAATTTTCCATCAAGAGAACTATGTCAATAACATTGACTTGGTCTGACCCCTGATCTTGACTAAGGGAATTGTTTCCCTTATTTCTCTTAACACGCCAGTGGAATAATAAGCGTACATCCCAACCACTGTTTATGTTTTTAACCCATGTTTCCCTTCAGCTGAGCCATAGTATACTTTCCAAGCTTTATCTAAGGTCACAGTGATTAAGTGCAGCACCCAATAAATTAATAAAATTTAGAAAAAAGTTCACCGACATACCATGAGGAAAGGACAGCAGCTTGCTCGGCGGGAGAGAGAGGGGGGAACCGACCGACACTCTCGTCGGAAAACTTTATCTGACTCAACCTCACGTCGTCTTCCAGCTTGACATCCTGAAAACAGTCAACATTAGCATAAATCGCCTCTAAAGTAGCAGAAAAAATATGCAGCACAATCGCACGAGAAAAATAATCTGCCATAGAAATTCCTCTCACCTTAGGAAGACTTTCCAAGTTCTCGCTTTGCGAAGTTGCTATTCTCATGTCTGCGGTGCTGTCAGAATCTCTATCGATGTTCACACTCAAAGTTAGTTGAGCTACATCCTTCTCTTGGAATTTAGTTCTTTTCCCCAGAGCCCCTACAACATTAATTTTGACAAATCGTTAGTACTTGGTAAATATAGTACATTATTTTTTAAGGGTTGGGCCTTATAAAAACAGACTGATAAAATTTTAAATTTTGCTCATTAACATATTAAATGGTTTTAGGGGCAGTTAGTCTATCTATAATAAGTTTAGAGGTGAAATTGGTTTAGTTAGCAAGGGCTAAGAACTTTTTTTCAAATACAGCCTGCTCTGAAATTATCAATGAAACTAAATTGTAATTTTTATAAGTATTTTAATTTGAAAATATGACAATCGTCAGTACTAGGTAAATATAACAGGGTATTATTTTACAGCTTTAGGCCTATAAAACAAGGTCTGATATAAAAGTTTTAATTGTTCTCATTGCCATAAAAAATTTGTTTAGAGACAATTAGTTTCTCTATAATAAGTTTAGAGGTGAGAATGGATTCAGTTAATAAGTGCTAAGAACAATTTTTTCAAATACAGCCTGCACTAAAATTACCAATTAAATATTTGATTTGTAATTTTGTAACATTACAATTTTTTCCATTTTTATACATATTAAAAAAATCAAATCTTAGCTGACTGAGTCAAACAAACATAATTTGAGATCAAGAAGATATTTTTCAATGTTAATAAATTTCATAATTATCTCCAAGAAAAATAAACAAAAAAATTAACCCAAATCCAAATTTGAAACTCTAAACAATTTTCACACGAGAACTCAACTCACAAATTCTCAAAATTCTCAGACTCACCGACAAGACTGAGATCGAGACCGAGCAGTTTGTTGGCGGCCCTGACAGCCTCGCCCGCCCGCCCGACGTGTCCGTAGCGCAGCCACACACCGGCGGCCTCCAGCTGCAGCTGGGCGGCCAGAGCGGACGACGCCGCCACCGCCTCTGCGCCAGTCAGCTGATCCACCAGCGCAATCAGCTGATCGTGCAGCCCGGGCGACCGCTCCTCCAACACCTGCTGGTGAATGGACAAGCAGCGCAGTCGCCACCACAGCCCGGTCACCTGCGATCGTCGTCGTATTGATAATATCAATAATGATCTTTATATAGTAGGCTTCACAAAATTTCGAACTTCAACACAAAACAATCGGCATTTTCCAATGAGATCATATGGGTAAATGACCAGTTTAAGCTTTTGAGAGTTGTAATTTTGTGACACCCGGTATAGTTTACAACTATTGTTACAATTGATTTTAAGATGTAAAATTCTCCCGTCATCTCCACTAAAAATTATTACTTTATTACTAAACGTATTTATAAAAGGGCCTTTTACAGTGTCAGAGAGGACAAAGAAGAATTCTGTTCTTGCATTGGAGGGCTTTTCTTCAAACACAGGTGGGCTGGAGGTAACACTTGAGAGTATAATGTGTGCAACTGAAATCACTTTAGAATAAGTTAATTCAAATTTAATCAAAATTACCTTTCTTTAATATACTTAAGTATTCAAATGAATTGATGAATATATAAAAACAAGAAAACGTTTAAGTGCTAAGACTTAATGGGACGGGTAATAAGTAATGTGCTTTAATGTTGTATTATCAATGGTGGAGGTAATGAATATTATGTTGAAGCTTCCATTTCTAAACAAAATCAGGGTCACCTAGATGTTTTGGGGGTTAGGAAAAAAGTCAAGCAACATTCGTTTGTGAACATGAAAACTCCTTAAATAAAATAAAGTCTCTATCCTTCTGAACCAAAAAACCAGAGTTCACACCGTTTTCGATTTTAAACACCTAAACTTCGAAATGATCTTCATTACCTTAATCACATTAATAAACGTCTGACCATCAGCATTACATTGTGATAAAGCAGTTTCTAATCTGAAAACTTAAATTATGAGGCGAAAACTCTTACCTCGACCTTCAACTTCACAAGTGACGATTCACAAGAGATCCTCTTGCTAATTGGTCTCAAGGTTGAATCTCAAAAACGTATACCTGGAGACCTAAAGTACGCTATGACTGATATTTTCCAACTTGTTCATAGATGTCCACTAACATCAGTTATAATATGTATCTCAGGGCTCAGGGAATTCCATTAGGAAACCCACCCGTTTGAAGGCATTTTAAGTTGTTGACCTACGGCTCACCATATCACTGAAGACATCGGCAGTCAGCACAGCTCTCGCGAGCAACAGCAACTCCAGTCCTCGGAAGTTAGGCGAGATGGCCTCCCCATCTGCGACAAGTTCCGCGGTCAGCCTCTCGGACCACTCTGTCTCCGAGCAATCCGAAGCGTCCGACACGGCCTGTCGCAGCTGTGGCAGCGGCGAACTGAAACGTTACGAAATTTCTTCAGGCTACTGTATTATTGTTTCTGAAGCCTCACTAGAATATTGTTAAATACATTGTACACCATAAATTACTTGAAATGGGAACCAACCCAGGTAGTTATTTTAAGCCAAGTATGAATGAGAGATTGTTTAGGGTGATGGTAGCGCAATCTTGTAGTTTTGTTCCTGACTGTCTTGTTTGTTGTAGTTTTGTAAGGCAGACATGTTCCTTAGACAGGACTGTTAATTAACAGACCAACAGCCAAAGGCAATGCTGTGAACACTGACACAAGAATCAAGAATTATTTAACCAAATCAGTTTGTTTCATTGTCAGTTTAATTGCCGGTGATGGGAAAAGAACTTTTTTTTGTGAAAATTTACCATCACTGATTAGTTAAAAAACAAGATATTAAAGTTTGGGGATCTTGATCATCTGGATGAAATATATTATTGCTAGAGAAATTCTGATGATCTCTTTGATATCAAACCCTAATAGCACCATGGATCAAGAGCAAAAACACCTGCTTCAAGCTAACTTCCTCATTTGCAGAATGGAGTATGCAGGTAGCTAAGCTAATATTTAAGTATAAAAAGCAAAAATATTAAAAGTTACAAAATTGGAATAATTTATTTACTTTATAATAATATTTACACTGAAGTCAAGCAGTGAAATGAAAAAGTCTACTTACTCATATTTACTCTTGTCCACTGGTCCTGTCCAATTTAACTGCACAAACAGCTGAAGACTGGATATGCCAATGCTCAACACATTAAAGCGTCTGAAAAAGACATCCAGTAAAAATTAATTTGAAGCTAATAAAATGAACTCAATAGGCTAAAACACTCTTGTTCATTTACACATTACCTCCTGACCATATTGTACATGAGGCGCTGGTCGGGACTTTGGTCACAAGCTAAGAGCGCCTACGACACTCGATGTAATCAGCACAGCAGCGCTTCACTAAGATTTGTGGGCTTGTTATTTTGTGGAAGATCCAGGGCAGGAACAAAAGCCAGGAAACAGCCGCAAACATGCAAATGTGCAATCCGTTTTTGGAGACAAACAGTGTTAAATAATTGATAGTGTGCAAGTTTCGTAAACATAATTTTTGTTACCAACCGAAATTTTTTTTGACACTAATATTGCTTAACCACATTTTTCAATGAAGTTTTTGAAATAGATACGGACAATATATGATTTAAGTAAGAAGTGAGTGTAAAGCCTGACAAAATAAACAAAAAAATATTAAATAAACCAAAAAGCTACTTCGCATTATTTACTTGCACCCTATTTTTCATCTAATCTCTTTTTCATTAGATGAAAAATTTAAAGTTGAAGTTTATGTAATGGTACATTCCATTCCTTATACTTTCTCAATAGGTTAAGATTAACTTAGGTATTACAAAAAAAACCAAAATTGAAAGTAAAGATGTTAATGCAATTTGAACACTGGTATGGTACAATTAGAAATCATCAACTAGTTGACGACTGCCAGACAGAGGGACTGGGTACCTATTAAAATGTGGTGAGGGCTGGTATTGAAAGTTTTACTACCACTTATCTTTCTTACTAGGAACAACCACTGAAATGAAAATGTCATCAAACGACTTAGGTAGAAAAATGATGAATACTTACTCAGCCAGGTCTCCTTCATTAGTTAGATGACATTTGACATTTGATTTTATGCTTTCTTCCAATCCACCTTCAAACTTCAGTTTGAGTAGCAAAGATTTACATAACGAACCATCGAGATTTTCTGTAAATTTACCTTCGAGTACATTGAGTAAAACCTCACTGAATTCACCTACAAGTAAAAAATAGGAAGATCATTGGACGCATAAATCTTTTATTACCTAAGAGTACCCTTTGACAACTCTTAGAGCTGTTTGAACACAGTACATTAGAATCTCACGAACTCGTGTGCCGGTTTGTCAACACTCTGGATAACTCGACAATTAGCATGAAGCGTCATAATGTAGCCATGGGCCAACATTTTGGTAGTGGGTGAATTGTTGAGGTTTAGGTTTTTGGGAGGAAAAAATAAGTTTGAACAACAAGTTTCAAAAAACTCACTCAAGCTAAAAACTATTGTGTACAAGAAAGTTTTTTGAATTACTTTTAAAATTAATAACTTATTTTAGTTTAATTAGGGGTGTGCAAGTACTCGACTACCATCGAGTTTTTTTGAGCCGAGTAGATACTCCCACTATTCATTCGAAGCTCGACCCATCTTTAACCGCTATTAGTAAAAAGTTCTTTGTTTTACTTTAATAAAGAGTTTTTTTTAAAGTTATTGATAATAATACATTAATACCATTTAACTAGTTTCTAGGGTTTGAAGTAATCTCTTATACATCTCTTTGTCAATTTAGGAAAAACAGGTAGGCTGCTATTTTTATCAAACATTGATTTTAGCTTTGTGAAGGAAAATTGAAGATGGCCTGAATTTTTGTTATTTCATTTGAATACATACATACATACATACATACAGATGCGTCGTCCCGTAGACCAACCAGTTGAAGGCGTGGGACCAGTCAAAAAATATTCCAGGCCTAGTTCTGAGGCACTGTTTCAGGCTTCTACAGATTATCTTGCTGTCACTCTCAAAACATTTCTTCTTAAGTATAGGGTATGTATTGGGTGAAGTGAGGTTAGGTCAGGTCATTTGGAAAGTAAAGCCAGGAAGAGCAGGAGGAAAGGTGGCAAAATCATTCATTTAAGAAATCATTGATACTATAGTAACATTTATCAATGAGGTACTTCTTAAGCTCAGATCTGAACTTAGGCGTTCTGCCTAAGAATGTGATCTGTTGTGGAATTTTATTGAAAAATTTTGGTCCAAGAAAGTTAGGCTTATTTTCAGACAAACGTAAATTATGAGCTATGGATGATCTATTGTTTCTACATCTAGTAAAATAGGTGTGTTCAACTGGAACATTTGTGCAATTGTTGTTTACTGCATAAGTTACTATTTCAAAGATAAAAATGCAAGGAACGGTTAGTATTCCAAGGTTGTGAAAAGCTGGTTTACAATGATCTCTGGCACGTAGGCCGTAAATAAATCTAACCGCCCTTTTCTGCAACTTAAAAATAGTATCAAGGTTAGAAATTGATGAATTGCCCCATAGAATTATTGAATAGTTAACATGAGATTCAAACAAACTAAAATAAACTAACTTAGACAATTCAATACTGCCCATCCTGGCTATATTTCTGAGAACGAAAAGACCGGCCGAGAGCTTGTTTCTGAGGTGGGAAATCTGCTCCTCCCAGGACAAACTATCGTCCAGTCTCACTCCCAGAAAATTAACAGAACTGACACTAGCCAATTGGGTTTCTGCTATTTCAAGATGAGGAAATTTGGAAAGTTTTGAATTGTGGCGCTGTTTTGACTGAATGAAAATATAATTGGTCTTGTGAGGATTGAGGGAGAGTTTAAGATCGGAAAAATATTGAGAGAGCTGATTTACTTTGACAAAGGAATCAATTTCACACATTGTACATACACACAGGTAATCTAAATAAAGTACAAGAGATTTTCCATGAAAAATTGACTTAATTTAGTTGATAAAATTTACTTGCTTTTAACTAAAGAACACTTCTAAGGTGAATAACATTAGGCTACAAAATTAAATTTGTTTAAATAATTATAACAATTTTGGTATTATATGGTTATACAGAAGTGGGTAACTATTAGCTTTGTTGCTAAAAGTACTGAACTCGAAAGAAGCTCGAAATTTGAGCTTAAAACTCGACCCGACTACAAAAATCACTACTCAAACACCCCTAAATTTAAAGACCCCTGAGTTTAAGTCGCCCTAAGTTGGCAAGAGCTGAAAAATCTGCTTTTCTTCATCTTCTGACTGGTTAAAAAAAGTACTTTATTCTTCGTAGCCAAGTATCCTTTACGGAGGTCAGAGTCATCCTAACCGAGACCTTTGAGTGAAAAATTAAAGAAGTGATCTTCACGCATGTTAAACTATACTAAGAAGTTTAGTTACTAAGCCTGGGCAAAACATATAAGACAATAATCAAAACATTTTGAATTGCTAGCCTACGGGTACCAATAAATACTAATAGGCTACTTAATGTTGTAAATACCTGCTTCACTGGTATTCAACAGTCGACAAGCAACTAGTTTTGACTTATAACACAAGTCATCTTCAGGCTCCTAAGGATGTCTTCATTTTCTCTTGGTTGTAGAATTGTCAATTTACATAAAACACCTCCACGGACACAACAAACACAAAACAAAGCCATAACATGACTTAAAAATGAGAAACGGAACATTAAAAAACAAACTTATTTATGAAGCGACAAGTCTAAAATGAACCCTAGACTTAACCATCGCCGGGTTTGTATTGCCTCCTGAATAAGTTTGGTTTTTAATGTACCGTTACTCAATTTTATGATGTGTCCATGTAGCTGCTTTAAGTAGCCTAAATTGATAACTCTCCAACCGAAGATGATATGAAGACATTTTAAGAGCCCCAAGATGACTTTTGTTATGAGTCAAAACTAGATGCTCATCAACTGTTGAATACCAGTTAAATATGTATTTACACCATCATTAATAATCAATAAACATAACCTGTAAAGGCAGATGGAACTCATACCCTGTATGTAAAGTGAGACTGTTCCTCCAAAAAGGACATAAGTTACTTAATGGTCGGGTTGTCTAGCTAAAGGTAACTATAGAGAGTAAGAGGATAGTTATTAGATTTAAAATAACTAAATTACCTTCACAATATTTGTTATTAAAATTGTTCAATAACAGGTAATCCAATAATTCTGCTTCAGTTTTATGCATGTTTTCTTTAACCTAATAAATTAAAAAAATTTATGCAATGTCACTTCCTTGACGTCCCTAATATTTTTATTTGAATAAAGAAAAGTAAATAATTACATAAGTGAAAGTAATCGCGATTAGTGGTTGGTCGAGCACAAACATTTATATATACATAACCTCACTCGTCACTTAACCTAACTAACCTCAACACAACACCTCTTTTCTGTAAGCAGGCGAGACTAAGCAGGCAAGATCCATTTGCCATGAAGTCTGCTGTTCTATTTTGTATCACTGAGTTCTTCTATGGCATTGTTAGCTCTGTCTGTGCTTGCCTAGGTTTGCTCTTTTTTGATCTAAGATAAAACATTTTGGTTGCGAGTCATGCACATTTATGTTGGAATAATATTTATTTTTGACTCCACGGTCACCAGTTCGTTTTGTGTTTATGTACAAGTTGTTAAAATTTTCCTTTTTTAACGTTTCTTTTGATGGTGACCAGAAATTTAAAGATTCATTATATATTTCCATATCTTGACTTAAAAGTAACTTATTACAAGCTCAAATAATCATGACCTCAATAAATAATTCTAAGAAACCCGTGCAATTTAAAAGGCATGTGCAAATGAGGTTTATGGCTTAAGAAATACATAAAATATATGCTATAGATTAATAGAGGCTGGAAGCGTAGATAAAAACATCCTGGAAGGTTACCTAACACAAAGTTGAAAACTTATTTTGAAGCTTTAAGGTGACCATTCACGTACGTGCTTTGAACGCCGTGCATTGCTCGTCTTGCAATCCTACAACATTGGTCTTAAGCCTAGTTTACACTAGCATCTAAAAGTTGCGTCACTTTGACACTCTAATTAACATTGTTGTTATGCCGATACAGGTTTACCAAAAACAGCTGTTTTAACACTTCAGTTGTTACAACACATTATTTATTATTGGAGGGATGCAGTTTTAAGTGGCGACAGAAATATTTGTAAAAACAAATATTTCTGTCGTCACTCAAGACTGCATTTCTCTAATGATAAATAAGGTGTTGTAACAATTGAAGTGTTAACACAGCTGTTTTTGGTAAACCTGTATCGGCATAACAACAATGTTAATTAGAGTGTCCAAGTGACGCAACTTTTAGATGCTAGTGTAAACTTAGCTTTATGCGCCGTGCCGTACGTTTGTGGGCTTCGGCGTGCGCGGCACGTCTCATAAGACCAATGTTGAGACGTTGCATGGCGAGCGGGGCACGTACGTGAATGGTCACCTTTAGTCAGCCCGGAAAGGTGCAGCTCAGCTTTAAGGGTCGCCAAATAACTAGCCACATGGCCCAAAAACAAAATCAGCCGGGGACCATTTAAGACTAAGGACTTGGTGGACCGAGCCTTTCTTGGAATTATTTCATGTTTATCAGTTATATTTCGATAAACTGATAAACATGAAATAATTCCAAGAAAGGCTCGGTCCACCAAGTACTTAGTCTTGATCCGTCTAGTAAACTATACAGCCGTCTAGGTCGAATACAGTCTTAGCAATAAAAAAGTGTATTTATAAAAATTATGACATAGAAATGTTTTATATTACATTTCGATAAATATAAAACATTTCTATGTCGTAATTTTTATAAATACACTTTTTTATTGCTAAAGCTGTATTCGACCTAGACGGCTGTATAGTTTGACAACAGCTTTTATGATTACTTTATTTTGTTAATAACACGACTCTTCGCACTTGTAGCTGAGATCAGATCGATGCAGCGACGGTGCCCTTAGCCGACCAAGGCCCCACAGAAGTAGTGTGGCCTTCAGCCGAGGCATTTAAAGCACCTGACGATAATGGTTTATAGGCGCACCACTCTAAAATGGCTTTGCTTCAGAACTTAGCAGCCTCGTTTCCTGCTCAAACAGGTCGAGGAACGCCATCTTCAGTTACTGCCTACATAGATAAATACTGGATGTTTTAATCTATGCTGCTTATTTGCCGCTCCCAGTAAAAACAAGTAAAGTATCGTACGGCTTTTCGTAGAAGAGATCACCAATTAAGTGACAGTTCTCTTTGCCTAATACCTTAACTATCTACGCATTTTTGTTTTCTACGCAGGTGGACCAACGGCTTAACGTGACTTCCGAACCACGGGAGCACTTCCGGATGATAAAATTGCTTAGAGCCGCGACCGGGAGTTGAACCTGGGCCGGCCGGGTGAGAGCCTAGAACCACAGATATGTCTTTATCTATGCTATAACGCCACCAACTAAGCTACGGCGCTGCCTAGCTTACAGTTTTGGACCCCGCTGCCGCTCCCAGTGGCACCCTGCGTTTGGCACTGGGTCTGAGGGGAAGGTTGCTTGTGGTGAGGTTGTTATGCAATAAAAGAATCTGACTCCAGAATAAATTATTGATGATTTAATGAACAGGAAAATTATGCAGTTACAGGATTGATAATGATGAATTTGGATGTAAGTAAAAATGACGGAACTGAATTGAATAAAATAATTAGAATTAAATTAATCAGAACTGAATTAGAGTACTGGATCACGGGATAGAGATGAAGATGGAGATGGTCTCACCACAAGCGACCTTCCCCTCAGTGGTGACCCCGACGTGATTGTGGAAAGTGAGCCGCCGCGCCGCGCGTCCGCCCCGATCTACCGGTAACCTCCCGCGCCCGCCGCGTCCCTTTCGGGTTCCGCTGATTCACGCGCGGACCCTACCAGTGGCAATCAGTGTTAAATAACTATGCCGGACATTGAGAGTGCGTCTGTCAACCGAATTGCGGTAAGGATCCTACCATTCTGGACAACTGATCCTGAACTTTGGATCGCCCAGATTGAAAACCAGTTTTCTTTGGCAGGCGTCACGTCAGACGACACTAAATTTAATTATGTGGCTGGAAATTTGGACCCCAAGTATGCAGCTGAGGTAGGGGACATCCTCACCAAGCCTCCCTCTACAGGGAAGTACGAAAAATTGAAGACGGAACTGATCCAGCGCCTCAGTGCTACTCAAGATTAGAAGACAAGACAGCTTCTGGAACATGAGGAGATAGGAGATCGGAAGCCCACACAGTTCCTGCGACACCTCCGAGCTCTTGCTGGCACAGTGGTTCCTGACAGTGTGCTGAAGCCGCTGTGGCTGACTCGTCTGCCAGCCTCGACACAGGCTATCCTGGCCACGCAGCAGGGAGCTGAGTTGGACGCCCTTGCCGTTCTCGCTGACGTTGTTCTGGAGGCAAACCCCAGACCCCACGTCTCAGAGACCGCTGTCGCCACCAACGCCATGGAAGCACTGATGGAGTGGCTCACCATCCTCATGACAGCCAAGATGGGAGAGATTGCTAGTACTCTGCGGCAAGAGGTGGCAGCAATTGCAGAAGACCGTCGTGAATACCGCTCGAGCCGCTCAGACTCGCGATCGAGTCCTCATCCGCGCTCGCGTTCGCGTTCAACCACCAGGCACCAAGATGGAGTATGCTGCTACCACAGACGGTTTGGAGACCAGGCCATCAAGTGCACATCGCCCTGCCAGTACAAACCCAAGAATCAGGGAAACGATCAGGGGAGTCATTAATGGTGGCAAGTGACCCCATCCTCACGTCATCTCGCCGCCTCTTCATGACTGATAAAGTATCGAAACAGCAGTTTCTTGTGGACACTGGAGCTGATGTCTGCAATTATCCTCGGTCACTTCTTCCAGGAAAACTAAACAAGACTGGCTACGAGCTCTACGCAGCAAACAACACATGCATCGCTACTTTTGGCCTGGTGACGCTTACCCTGGACTTCGGGCTGCGACGCACCCTCACGTGGCGCTTCATAGTAGCTGATGTAGCCAAACCCATTATTGGTGTCGACTTCCTGCATCACTGCGACCTTCTTGTGGATGTTCGCCGCCAGTCTTTGGTTGACCAGATGACATCATTGGTTGCGGTAGGCCGTTCAGCTCAGTGCAATCTCGTAAGTAGCATTAAAACCTTAAACGCTACTCTTCCTTCAAAATATGGCCAGCTACTTCAAGAATTTCCTGGGATCACTAGGCCCACAGGTCACCTGACCGTCCCAGTCAAGCATGATACTTTCCACCACATCGAAACAACTCCTGGACCACCAGTCCACAGCAAGCCCCGGCGTCTTGCCCCGGACAAGCTGAAGCTGGCCTAGATGGAGTTCGAAGGCATGGTTCAGATGGGGATAGCGAGACCTTCCTCTAGTAGCTGGTCATCTCCTCTCCATATGGTACCAAAAAATGGTTCAGATATATAGAGGAGGAGCAAGGATGTGACTCTAGCAAAAGCTCAAACTCGACTAGGTTTGTCCTCCTGGTCAGTCCCAAGCAGAACAAAGCTCAGTCGACACAAAGCAGATGGAGAGGAACGGAACAGATGGAACACATGGGTGTGAACAGACGTCAAGGAATGCGAGGGAAGTGAAACAAGGGACGGCAGCAAAAACATTCAATTCAAACTTAAAACCACACTGGTGGTTAAAACTACACTGGTGGTTAACACCACAGGGTCTATCAAACACGAAGGGCCTTATCGAGAGCGCCGGCCACTTCCTGTGTCTACCTATAGGGCGTAGAGATCCCTTACCTCGACAGCGACTTTCTGGCGCGATGACCGAAGACGTTTCTCCAGTCTCCGATAGCTGTAGGCCGCGAAGAGCTTATTCGGCCTGATTGACCCCTTTTCCAGGCTGAGGATAATACCCCCCTTCCTTTGGTATTATCTTGGACCAAAGAATGGACCCATTGGACCCCCTTGCCTTTGGAATACACACGATCTTGATGAAGACGTATCTGAAAATTGAGGTCCTTTCTGACCTTCCCCAGGACACCCGCATAAGACTGGCTGCAGCATGGCCGTCTCTAATAATAAGGCCGCAGCCTTCAAACTGGCAATGCTGCTTTTCAAGGTTTTTTACATGTTATAAACCCTTCCAGAGGCAGATTTGAAGTAAACAAAATATAGTTCCACAAAAGAGAGTATGGATAAACAAATCGGCTGAACCCTCAGGCGTGATGTTGCCATTTACTAGCGCCGCGTTCTTGTTACTGGGGATGGCTGTGTTGTCAGTCACCCTGAAGGGCACGGGAAAAGGACCGGGTGTCGGAGAGTCTGGAAAAAATGGATGCGGATGATCAGGCCAACATCACAATCATTTCGTGACAAACGTCCTCACTGGTTCTTGTTTAGTGAGTCTCAAGCTAGGTCAAGTTTGACCACATCACTGGTTCCAGGGCATGCCGAATTTTTTGACCCGCTCTGGAAAACGCTAAAAAAGTGGAAAGCCAACGCCGGCCAAAAGTGGCTAGAAGGAGTTGAAGGAAGTAGTTTAATCTTCTTACTGTAGTTCCTGAGCATGCTGCTTCTAGCCAGGGGCATCGGCCTTCGGCCTCACCCAGGAAAGTAAGTGAAAAAAGGTTCCCGAGGGGAGGTCCACCCGGAAAAAGGACATGGTTTATAGTGGGTAGAGCTTCACTGTGGCTAGTCCTACAGTTCGTGAACTACACCTTCCTTAAAAAGAAAAAAATATTTGTAATTATTCTTATTCACACAGACCTTTGTTATAACAGATGCTATACTCCTTGGCTGAAGACGTCACAACATCCAACGACCTTGTCATTGTCAACTGTCAACATCTGACACGTCAGCTGTGACAACACACCTTCTATTGCCTTTTGTTTACCACGTTTT
This sequence comes from Flexamia atlantica, assembly GCA_035578135.1. Lineage (NCBI taxonomy): Eukaryota > Metazoa > Arthropoda > Insecta > Hemiptera > Cicadellidae > Flexamia > Flexamia atlantica. The sequence continues at coordinate 18,701,441 of JAQJVK010000003.1, read as the reverse complement.
AATGTTTAATGGTTATAGTTATGGTTTCAACAGGTAACAAGCGAACAAGTTGGCCTTGAGTTTTAAGATGGATCTTTTGCCTGTTTGTTATTCGATGTTCGTCAGAAAGTGAAAAGTTGGGGTAGAAGTTTGTACCGTAAACCTAAATTTAAATGTTCGATCGGGTTAATTGGAAGGGCAATTTTGTTGTGGTTATCAGTTTCAATTTGGAACCAGTTGGACCGACTTGAACATTTCTCAGGTGTGTATTGATAAGGTTGGGTATAATTAATTAATTAAGTTTCAGATCTTAAGATAGACCTTAGTTAGTTAACTGTGCCTTTTCTAGTATGGCTGCAGTTACCGTGCAGTTATCGAATGGTCGAATACTGCAGTGCTGCAGTTATCGAATGGTCGAAATAAATCTTTGAACCGTAGGTTTATGGCTCTGGGGAGTCGGGTATTGCCGGGGAGAATTTTTCCCTCATTTTTAGCGAATTTCCCCTATAGGGAAGAAGCTATTACCGTAGGTCTCATGGTAAGACCTAAGCTCGGGACCACTATAACTTTTCGTTTTGGGGCTCCCAGAAGCAAAAAACACTATTTGTTTGAATTTTTAGATATATATATATCTATATATCTATATAGGTATATATCTATGTGTCTGTTAGCACGATAGCGGCCGCAAAAATGGTCCGATCTTTATGAAATTTGGTACGGACATGTAAAGTGGTAATCAATTGGACGAGTTCGTGAACCAGCCCGATCGGACCACTGGAAGGGGGGGTAAAGGGGAATAAACCCCCCCAAAAATGGGTTTTTTGAGTTTTTTACACAGAAAAATCAAATTTATCGAATTTTTATGGGCACCATTGAACTCAGCTCAAAAAAACAAACAATTTAGTATTTTGAATCACTGCTCTATGTCCATTGGTTACCGAGATGTCGAAAGTGGTAAACAAAGTACGTTGTCCCAATGTTAACCTTATGGGAAATAAGTAAAATTCTATATCTCGGTTATTTCTCAACATATCTTGATAAAAATTGGTAAATAGCTTATTCTAGTTCAGATCTACTAAATATTGAATTAAAACCACCCAGTTTTAATATACCTGTAGCAGCAAACCTGCATACTCATTCCCCATTTTATTCTTATGGAGCTTACCAAAACATGTCAAATCTTGCTATGTTTGATTGAAATATGTTGTTTAGCATTTGAAATTCGCTGAGTATGGAGGTCTGCTGCAACGGGGGTATTGGTATTTACCCTATTGACTAAGAATTGATCTAAGGTAGAAAATAATTTTTTTTAATTAGGGGGGCCGAAGCCCCCCCTTTAGGTAAATAATGGGGGGTCGTAGGGGCAATGGTTCCATTGAATTTCTCACCTCAAAAATAGGGTATATTCTGAGTTTCAGCCTCACTGCACAACTGGAACATACTGACTCCCAAGATACCCTATATGTGTTGTTCAAGGGGGGTTTTTGCCCCCTAGCCCGATAAGGGGGAAGATAGGTAGTACAAACCCGGTATATGTGTAATCAGAAAAATAAAAGTAATCGATCTAAGGCAAAAAATATTTTTTCTTAATTATGGAGGCCAAACCCCCCCCCTTTAGGTAAATAAGGAGGGGTCGTAGGGGGACGGCGGTGGTTCCATTGAATTTCTTGCCCTTATAATAGAGTATATGCCAAAAGTGAGGGAAAAATTCCCCCCCGAAATACCCGACTCCCCAGAGTCATAAGCCTACGCAGTTTCCTGTTATACCACAACTACTGACTTGGGGGATCGGCGGGAATTGGGTGTTTCTCAATTACAATTTAAAGTTTTACAATCTTTTACAGAATTATTACATTCAATTTTAGCTTTATAGGTAGGGCTGCCATTCGTCCCGGTTTGACCGGGACAGTCGCGGTATTTTGCTCTTGTCCCGGTGTCCCGGCCAGTTTTCCTGGTGTCCCGGTCAGTTTTTAAATTGCGTAATATGCTATTAAATAATTAACTAAACCTGTAGTTTAACAAGTTTGCTGCGACAAACAAAGGAAGAAGAAAAAATTCTTATATAATGTAGGCCTATGTAATTTTGTTTTTAAGTTGTATTTCATTCGCATAAAATACATTTGTCGCATAAAATACATTTGTATTTTTCATTGAAGTAAAATAAATTGTAAGTTTGGTTTCAAGTAATGAATTATTATCCTAATTTACCATGGTAAAAAATTGCATTATAACATCACAAAAAATAAAAATAACTTTTTTCTCAAATCATTAAAATTAGAAATTTTGCTCTAAAACTTTTGTAAATTATTACCAGATTATAAGATTGTTCAAAAGTAAATTTTATAGTAGGCCTATATTTACCTAACACTTATTAGTTTGACTCAATAATCTGGAAACAAAATAGGTCTGCTTGAAGTTTATTTTTACTGCAAAAATTAACTAGAATTAACCAATTAAAAAAGGTTACATACCTTAAAACTGTCTTCAATTCACTTGTCAAATCTTACAGATTTGCTCGAGTTTCAGCATAAATATGCCATTTTCAAAATCTTCTATAAAGAACATAAATTGGTCGTCTGGTTACTGGAGAGTAACATAAAAACTCTCTTGAGTCTGGAGCTCGTATGGTACCGGCCGGTAATGTGTCGCGTGTGTCCGTGTGTGTTGTGTAAATGTATAATTTTAATTGTTTTAAATTATTGACGACCAATTTATGTTCTTTATAGAAGATTTTGAAAATGGCATATTTATGCTGACACTTGAGTAAATCTGTAAGATTTGACAAGTGAATTGAAGACAGTTTTAAGGTATGTAACCTTTTTTAATTAATTGTATCAATTCAAGAGGCGAACAATGAACAAGTAGAATTAACCCTTATCCTCCAAAATTTCCAAAAATATCCGGGGGAGGACCCCCGGACCCCTCTCGCCTTGGGGGGTATGGAATACCCCCCAAACCTCCCGGTGTGTCACACACTGGAGCATCCTTAGTTAGTTGTCCCGGTTTGACCGCTTGAAAATATCGCAGGCCTATTTATAGGATACTGTATTAATCTAATCTTAAACTAACACTTATATTACTTGGCAAAATTTATCCCCACACAGAAAATCATGCTTGGGGATGAGTCGTAATTTTACTTTATTTCGAAAACTATTTAATTTTAAATATAGGTATTAAGTACTTTTAATGGATAGATCAGAGAGAGGTATGAGTAGAGGTACATTTGCGTGGGTATTGGGAATTCATTAGGAATTTGTCAGTATGTGGTGCAGATTGATGAGGATGTACTAAGCTCTGCAACTCAAAAACGAAATGGCTGCCTCAAGCTGCAGTGCCGCGGCTCCACTGCCACAGTAAATAATCATACTGAACGAGAAGTGGGTCATCATTCACTTTCTTTGGAATAAAAAAGTTATAACCTGTGGATATTGTGAATTGTGTTAAGTTATGGGGAACAGTAATGAGCGAGAATACTATATGAAAATGGCCAGGGTTTAAGCTGGGAAAAAATTTCTTTGAGCAAAAATGCTACAAGCTCTTTGAGACTTGTAGCAAAATTATTTTCCTTTTAGCATTTTTATCCCATGTCATTAAGTTATGGCACATGTCATCAAACCAAAACAACTTAATCGAAAAACATAACCTCAAACTATATTTTGCATCACCGTTTTTGAGACGTCTGTTTTCGCCAGTGTTGCCAGACTGGCCATGAGATTTTACCCACCGTGAGTTTCGAAAATCCCCGGTTTTACACGGCAGTATTTTTAAAAATCCCCGCATAATCCGCGGCAATCTATTCATGATTTGAAACTAAAATTATCGAATGACTACATTGATTATTCGACTCCATAACACTCCAAGCGGTGCCTCCACATTCTCGCATTCGCCACCGCTCGGCTAGACGCGGGCCAACTGCTCTTTAGCACAGAGAATGGTATAGAACGTCTACACGTTCTCTGTGTTTATCTACAGTCTTCTTTTTGACTGTGGATCTTAATGACGCGGCACCTGATCGAGGGTTATGTTGAAGACTACATTCTATATTTAACTTAACTCTTATTTTATTTTAAAGTAATACAAAGTAATTTTTGGAAGTAAATGGACTTTTATTGAGATTTGTATTGTTTAAAGCCAGATTTTCTGCAATAAAGTTAAATAATTTATACTCTTTGATTCGTAGCAAAAAAGCGACAGCCTGTCCGAATATTGTCACATTTTCATGGAGCATGTCGCATTTTGCGACAAATGCGACCGCAGCTAAAACTCTGAAAATGGCACCGATTGCTTTGAGAAAACTTTTGTTCATGAGCGTTTCATGGTAGTGTGACACTCAGATGGAATAGTAGCCTATTGATAAATTCACCTTTTTTTACTTCCAGCAATGAGATTATCAGTTACCTCATACTACTGGCCACTCTCTTCCTCTTCAATGTGAACAGTAATGTTTTTTTTCAAACAAACGGTGCCATATTCGTACTGAACATTTGCTCATTATATAGTTCCCTCTAAACTTGACACAATTCCCAATTATTATCCACAGATTTATCTTTTTTTCATCAAAGTAAATCGAATGAGAGCAATCACTTCTTGTACAGCATGATTACTTACTGCGACAGAGGAGCCTGCGGCTCTGCAACTGTACCTGTACTGTACTGTAGGCCTACTCTCCTTATCATTTTGTTTATTAACTTAACTCTTGTTACTTCAATGTTTGTTCTTCTTTACAAATGTTTATTCTTGCATTTGGACTGCCACCTTAAGTTTTTGTCATTATCTCAGTATGAAAAAACCCATTTTAAACTAAAACGTAAAATGGTGTATTCTGTCTGATAAATACGGTAGTTAAAAAAATTTAAATCTTGATTGAGGTTATACCTTTAACGCATTCCTTACCAGAATACATTAATTAATTCAAAAAAGGCAGACTGGCTCACATGCGAGGCAGCTGTTATATTGAAAAAAAATCTGGAGGTTCAGATATAAGCCAGCCAGTTCCAGCAAAATAGCCTAGTGGCCCAAAAATACCTGGTTTAGTTTATTTGTAGTTTAGTTTCATTGGTCTATATAAGACACTTGATGGGGTGTTTTTCAAAACTTGCTTCCGAATTTATTTAAAAACTAAAATAATTTTTAGTGTTCTGTTATCTGGAAATGTCTACCAATGCAGGGGGAGTAAAATTTCATGTGGTACTTTTATCCCTTAAAAACTCCCTCTTTTCACCCCAACTCCTAACTTAAAAATTTCAAATGGCAACTTTATTTTGTTTCATAAAAAAAATCAAAGTGCGTCCTTGCCTAAAAGAAGAAAAATGTTCCGAAAAGAAAAAATACAATTGCTTCTAGCGTTCTTGAGATAATGCATTAATTACTAGCTTGTCAGCAAATGGCAACTAAGGGACCTTAAGTTCCAGCTGAGGGACCTACAACGTGGATCCGAATCACAATTTTACCAACTACACTCACAAACTGGTCTAACTATGAATGAGGAAGGTCTTATGTATGAATGTAGTATTTACTAGTGCGGATGTTAATATGCACTGAGAAACACCGCATCCTCAAGCCATCACTTATAACTATCCTATCCACAATTTGTGACCCACAATGGGAGGCTTAGCTCATGGCGAACATGTTTATAAGACTGACCTTTATAAATTTAGTGTAATCTAAAACTCGATTTCTAATGACACCAAAATTATTTAATTCTGTTAAGAACTGTTGAAGGAAACTTGATCATATACTTAGCTAGTACTTCCTGAGTACACATCACTCCAAGTTGTTTGAAACACTTACAAGGCTCCAGGTGACTAACGATTAAAAACCTCAGCAGGATGTTTAGTAAGTTAAAAGAAAACTGGGAATTGAAAATATATTTTTTAAATTTATTACAAACCCATAAAACAGTGAAATAAAGTAAGATAACGTTTTACCACCAAGTTAACCACTTCATGTAAAAGGTTTTAATAAAGTTATTTTATTTCAGGTTTATGACCACTATGGATTCACAAATATGATGTATGATTAAAAAAAACATGGCTAGTGGTAAAACGTGGACCAACATTTGTCCCGAGTGTGGGAGCCATGTAGAAATTCTCAATGGTAACTTTGAATTTTCTATGGAACTGCACAAGCAATCACACAAGTCACTGGATCAAGTTAATTCTTTTGAGAGAAACTTAAATCGCTCATCAGAAAAGTTAGACAATTCTTCTAAATTGAAATTGAATTATTGTCATGACTGTAAGGAAAATTTTGAAATCATAAACAATGATTTAAATTTGTCTTTTCAACTACACGCTCAGAGACACAAGTCTGATAATGCAGATGCTTTATCAGATCATTCTTCCTCGTCAAGTAGCAAAAGCAAAGGATCTCAAGTGACAAATGAGAAAGAGCAATCACAGGCAGCTGTAACTAGCATTTTAGATGCAATTTTTCATGCAATGCCCATAGGTTTGAAGGCTCATCGAGATTTTATATCAGATCAAGGTTGCAGTAAAGCAATTTGTAACCTCTGTGAAATTACTGTTGAACCCATTTTCCGTGTAAGTGATCACCTAAAAACAAAACTACATGAAGATAATACCATATCAGCCATAAAGTCGATTTTGTCTTCAGAGTTACATGATCAAATGGAGTTCATTTCATTCTATGGCTCTAATCTTTGTTGCAATTTATGCAGATGTAAAATAGATCTTTGTTCAGACAACCTCCACAAAACTGTTGTCAGCATCTTTATTCACAATGCAGGAAAAGGTCACATGAGTAAGAAGACTGCCAGTAAGGATGGGAATGAGTGTAAAGAAACCCATGTAATCTTAAAAAGTTATGCTCTTATGAACCCTTTGGTTAATGAAAACCAGCATTTGATTGAGCATAAAATGTACCCTCATTTTAAATGCAAACCATGCGAAAAACAAATAGTTTACAGTGAAAACCAAAATGAAATGGTCAATAACTCTACCAACCACTTCAGTTCTCAAGGGCATGTTAAACACTTAAGTGCAGTGTCCCTTTTAACAAAGTGGAGTTCTTTTAATATTCCAGGGAAAGAAAAGCACAACTTTGTCGTGGCCAAACAAAACATTCACTGTGTAAGTTGCAAGAGTGTTATTGAAGCCAATCTTGATCAGTTATTGACTCATGTAACAAGAAATGCTGCCTTGGATGACACTGTGCAGAAGGACCTGGCATCGAATCTACCATACAATCGGACTGCTAATTTGTTTCCATCCCAAGATGTACACATAAGAAAGGCAGAGGACAATTTGACCAAACAGTCTGACAGTCTGCCTCTTCCGACACAAGATTCATCTGCCAAATTTCGAAGACTCGTGCAGTCTTTACCAATACAATTTAGAAGTATGGTTATCCAGAATAAAAAAGGAGAGGTAATGTGTTCAGTTTGTAAGTGTACTATTCCTCCAACAACGTATAATATAACTACACATTTGACTGGGAGTAATCATAAGAAGAAACAAAATGAGGCAAAATCATCCGAGAAAGTCAATAAATCAGATCCGCCTTCCAAACCATGTGACATCCCAAACAAAGTGACTTCAGCCAACTTTGACCAAAAGTTTGATTTGCTTGCAAGTAATTATCGTTTATTGGGAAATAACAAAGATTACTTTGTCAAGTATGGTGAAAACTACATATGTGTTTTATGCGGTGTCATAATTCAAGCAGACGTCAATTTTTTCCAAAGGAATATCCTTTCGCATGTCGAAAGCCAAGATCATATGTACAAAGTTCACCTCAAGCAGGAAATGACTCAACTACTACCTAGGCACAGAGATGCTTTAGTTAGGGAGCTTTTTGATTGTATCCCAATGAGTTTCCAAAAAGACATGAAATTCATCAAGGCTCCAGAAGGTATAAATTTTGCATTTTGTGAGGTCTGCTGTCTTAAAATTCCCAGACACCGACATTGTTTGTTGGAACATCTGGAGGGTGGATATCATGAAACATCAGTTCAACGGTTGGCTTCCATCCAACCCAATAAGGTACCTGAAGTCCAACCAGGTGAATGTGACACTCAGTTTCAAGAATTGTTAAAGAGCAACAAGGAGATAAAGGCAAATTCAAGGTATCTGATCAAGAAAGGTGATGATTATTTTTGCAAGATATGCAAAGCTATTATTAAATATGCTTATGATGTTAATCTTCTGGAAGGAAATATTATGAGTCACATAGCAGGGAAGAAACATAAGAAGAATGTAGAAGATGAATTCATCGATATGCTAGATAAAGTACAACTGTCCAGTGCCATAGTAAAAAGCAATAGGCAGTTTTTAAAGAAAACAGGAAACAATGCCTTGTGTACTGCATGTTCATGTCAGATTACCATATCAGAGAGTCTTGATGCCCTAAGACAGAACCTTGAAGACCACTTGATAGGATCTGCTCATAAAAAAAAGTTGGTTCAGCAAATGAATGAACTTGGTCAAAAAGCTGGGTATACCAAAGATGACGCTCCATTTACTCCATTCAAGAGGTTCTAGAGAATGTCTTTTTTGTTAAATGTAAAATCTGATTGTTGAAGATCAAGCATCAGGTAAACCGATTACTACTTTATTACTATTTAAGTAATTTTATTGTGCATGGATTGTGCTTTCAAAAATCTACGAGAAAAAATAAAAATTTAACCGACTAAATTTAGAAAACATTAGTTGATGAACGAACAAAGTGAAGTGTATCTATGTTATAACGGAGTTACAGATTCATCGTCCATCACTAATACAATATATGATGCAGAAGACCTTATGCTAATGTTGTTATGCATTACATAATACAATAAATGAAAACAGAGGCACTGAACATTTTCAAATTTGGTACAAATGTTTAATAGACTTCGTGGGAATCAGGTGCTGCTCTCTGGCGGGATTCTTATGTTTGGTTAGGAAAGGCGTTGGGAGAATGTTTTCTCTGGGTTTTTCACGTGTTAGTTTTTTTTTTTACTAGGCCTACTAATAATTATACTGCAAAAACTTTTTTAAATTAGTGGAAGGATTGTTAATCAACATTATGTGTTGAACGTTACTTTTTTGTTTTAATCTTGTCGTATTCCATGGTTTAGTGAATGTATTTTTCCCAAATGTTAATTTTATGGCAATCCAATCAGCTTGGTTATGAGTAGGGAATCCAATCCTGGGATCCTGCACTCCGGGATCCCGTATGATTTTAGGGCATATTCAATCCCGGGATTCCCAGGCTCAGTCCCATGATTTTCGGGATTATCAAATTTATGTGTAAAATCGATGTTAATTAGGTTCCCATCAATTTTAGCTACGTTATAACTAACAGAACCCTGTCAAATGACGTGTTAAGTAAACAATGGTTTGATGTGTTATTGCAGTCTTTACATAATCTACGTTAGGGGTCGTTTTCAGTAGGTATTTTCAGGTCTTGAAAAATTGTACAAAAAGATTTTAATTAGTTTCTGATTCAGTATATTGAAATTGTCTTAAGTTTCATCATGATGCTCTTATAATTATTTAAATAATTTTTGTCGTAAGGAAAAATAGATATTTAGTAAAAGGATATTTAGTTTAAGGATATTTAGTAAAATAAATAAATTTATTTTACTTATCATCTTGCCAAGCGAAGTTTTACTTTTAGTTCTAATATTATTTGACCAAGTAAATAAATCTATCTATTCACATTAAGCATACAACTTCCTTTCACTTATATTAAAGCCAATATTTCTATAATTATTTTGCATATTTTATTGTTGTATGATATTTTTTTCCGTTTTAACCTGGCGTCTTTATTATTCAGTGTTCCATGATGAAGTCGACCGTATTTTAGTTCCTCACACTTTGTAATTTTTGTTATTTTGAAAAATTTGAACATTTACAACTTTAAACTAAAAGTAAAACTGATTCATGTATTGCCCTATAACTACGATACCATGGTATCTATGCAAAATTATAATAATAATTTTTTAATATTGGTAAATACTTTGTAGGTTCAATCCTGGAATTGGTCACGGGATCTCGGGATTAACGTTCTCAATCCCGTGATCACGGGATTGAAAATGTCAGCCGGGATTGGATTTCCTAGTAATGAGTTCATCTAATTCCCCGAATAAAAAAGTGTACACCTAGTTTTCCCCTATAGGGAAGAATCTGTTACTGTAGTACTCATGGTAAGACCTAAGCCCGAGACCATGATAACTTTTCGTTTTGGGGCCACCAGAAGCAAAAAACACCAATTGTTCGAATTTATATATGTATATCTATCTATATATATATATGTGTCTGTGAGCACGATAGCGGCCGTAAATATGGTCCGATCTTAATGAAATTTGGTACAGACATGAAAAGTGGTAATCGATTGGACAAGTTCGTAAACCAGCCCGATCGGACCATCGGAAGGGGGGTAAAGGGGGAATAACCCCCCCAATAATTGGTTTTTTGGGGTTTTTACATAAAAAAATAATATAAATCAAATTTTTGTTGGCACCATTGGATTCGCCCCAAAAAACAAACAATTTAGTATTTTGAATCATTGCTCTATGTCCATTGGTTACTGAGATATTGAAAGTGGTAAACACAGTACGTTGTCCCAATGTTAACCTTATGGGGAATAAGTAAAATTCTATATCTCGCTCATTTCTCAACATATCTTAATTAAACTTGGTTTGTGGCTTCATCTAGATGAGATCTAATGTATTTTAGTCTAAATTCCCCAAAATTTCCATTTTTTGTGGCAGCAAACCTGCATAATCATTCCCCATGTTATCCTTATGGGAAATAAAAAAATTCTATATCTGCCTTACTTTTGAACATATCATAATAAAACTTGGTATATGGCTCCTTCTAGTTAAGATATACTAAATAATGAATTAAAACTATCCAGGTTTAACATACCTGTTGCAGCAAACCTGCATACTCATTCTACATGCTAACCTTATGGGTAATAAAATAAGTTGTGTAGTTCGCTCATTTCTCAAAATATACTGATAAGAAATGGCATGAGGCTTCATACAGTTAATATCTACTTGATTATGGCTTAAAATACCCAAATCATCCAATCCCTGAGGCAGCAAACCTGTGTACTCTTTTTCCCAATGTTAACCTTATGAGAGGTAAATAAAATTGGATAGCTTTTAGCGAATTTCCCCCTATAGGGAAGTAGCTATTACCGTAGGCGGCATGGTAAGACTTAAGCACGGGACCACCGTAACTTTTCATTTTTATGCCCCCAGACCCCAAAAACACCGTTCGTTCATTTTCATATATATATATATATATATATATATATATATATATATATATATATAAGGATATATATATATACCTGTCCGTAGGCGCGATAACTTTCGTAAAAAAGGTCCGATCGCGATAAAATTTGGTACATACGTCTAGAGTAATATTTATTACTTCGAGTTCGAAAACCAGCGCGATAAGTTAACTCTAAGGAGGGTTTTTTGACAAAATAAAATTTATTTTTAGGATTTGATATCTTTATATTATTTTCTTGTAAATTTAAGTGTCAAAATTGGATTCAGCTTAAAAAAATGAACAATTTAGCATTTTGAATTATTATTCTACGTCAATCCGTTGCTGAGATATTGAAAGTGCTAAACACAGTACGTTGTCCAATATTATTTTAATTTTACCCTCCAAAAAGTATAGTTACCCTGTTTTGACAGATTAAAAAAAAATTCTGAACATATGATCAAATTTTCAGGTGATGAATATTTTATTTGTGTTTATTTTGAATAGTTAGAGTTCCTTGATCAAGATTTTTTAGAAAATATATACTATATCAAAAAATATATAAATTATTTTTAAATTTAATAATGAAAGTATGAGCATTTGGAGGGGGGATGTGTCTTTGTCTAAACTGCCTGAAAATGTAACATAATATTATGTTATGTTTACAATGATGAGGATTGATGATATGTTTTATTGAAATTGGCTGGAGATCCAGGTCTGCTATAACAGGGGTGTTTACTGTAATTATAAAACTGACCATATGATTGAATTGATTTTTTTCATGAGATTAAGTTATTTGTTTGTTTTGAGTGTTTTGAATTTATTGATTATATGTTTGTTGACATTTATATACTATAACAAGATTACTTTTTTTTTTTAATTAAAAGACTAAGAATTATATAAAATACTAAAGTGTATGCGTTAGCGGTACAAATGAAAACCAATGTGGTCTCCTTGTTAATTTTCCTCATGTTTAAAGCTCATGAATGATTAAGTTGCTCACATATACAAAATAAATCCTATGGAAATTCGCTGAGTACGCAGGTCTGCTGCGACGGGGGTATTTAATTCCTCAACATATCCTGATAAAACATTTTATGTGGCTTCATATAGTTTAGATATATTGGATGTTAGCCTATGATACCTCAATTTCAAATTTCTGTGGCAGCAAACCTGCATTTTTCCATACTAATCTTATGAAGAATAATTTATTTTTGAATACCAATTGTGGGCATTTGGCAAATCACAGGATGAGGGAACAGGGCTCAAATTAAATGTTTAAATGTCAGGGACTCAGGAAAAGTACTGTAAATTCTTAAAGTTTGCTAGAAAACAAAAAATAACATAAAATAACTGCCATTTAAGTAGCATTGGGTAGTAGCATTGGGATCTAAAACGTCTGCTTTGTTTACATTAAAACATGTGAGCTGATGTTTGATTCAAAGCCACATGGTGGATACAGACATATGGCTTACTTAAAGGCCAGATAACTAAATATGTCAAATAAATGTACTATAGCGAATACAGATTTTTACTGATGATGTTTATGAAATTTTTTACTCAAACTTAAACAGCTGGTCATTTCCCCATACGATTAAATTGGAAAAGCCAGCTGTTTTGAAGTTTTGAACATTGCATTTTCGTGCCAAGTATAGGCTATTATTTTTTATAGCCTGTTGATCTTAAAAGCCACTAGGAGAGTATTTTTGCACGCTTTCTTTTGAATGTATATTGATTTTACTTGATGTGAGACTTTATTAAAATTGTTTACTTAAGCACTTGAAATTCGCTGAGTATGCAGGACTGCTGCTACAGGGGTATTCATACATACATATATATATATATATATATATATATATATATATATATGTTTCTTTAAGCACGATAGCGGCCGTAAAAATGGTCCAATCTAAATGAAATTTGGCACAGCCATGTAAAGTAGTAATTATTTGGACGAGTTCAAAAATCAGCCCGATCGGACTACCAGAAGGGGGGGTAAAGGGGGGAAACCCCCCCAAAAATGGGTTTTTTGAGTCTTTTACATTGAAAAATAAAAATAATTGAATTTTTGTTGGTACCATTGAATTTAGTTCAAAAAAAATTTAGTATTTTGAATCACTGCCCTATGTCCATTGGTTACCAAGATATTGAAACTGGTAAACACAGTACGTTGTTCCAATGTTAACCTTATGGGGAATAAGAAAAATTCTATATCTCGCTTATTTCTCAACATATCTTGATAAAACTTGGTAAATAGCTTCTTCTAGTTCAGATCTACTATATATTGAATTAAAACCATCCAGTTTTAATATACCCGTAGCAGCAAACCTGCATACTCATTCCCCATGTTATTCTTAAGGAGATACATTAGATACATTAGTTGAAATGGCGACCTACCCAGGTAGGTATTTTAAGCCAAGTATGAATGACAGATGAGTGAAGGATGATTGTGGCGCGATCTTGTAGTCTTGTTACTGACTAAGGCCGACATATTTCTTAGACAGGACTGTTAATTAATAGCCCAACAGCCAATGGCAACTAAGGGACCTACATTTTTACGTGGGATCCGAACCACGATTTCGCCTCGGTTAACAATTTACGAACTGGTCTAATTATGAGGATGGTCCCATGAACGAGTACTCAATAGTGCGGACGTTAATCCCTACTAAGGAACACCGCGTCCACAAGCCATCGCTCATAACTATCCACAAAAAGGAGCTTTCAAAAACATGTAAAATCTCGCTATTTTGGATTGAAATATGTTTTTTTGCATTTGAAATTCGCTGAGTATGCAGGTCTGCTGCAACGGGGGTATTTATTTCTACTTGTGAAGTTTTTTACGTTTTTAAATTTTATCGGTTCTATTTAACTTCAATTTGCTCTTCATGTTGTTTGTCACTAGGACTCACTCATATATATTTTTGATTTGCAGTATTATGATGGGTTTTGCGACCTACTATGGTACGTCCAATTGGTGACCGTTTTATATACCAAACTTAATCAAAACTTGATAGTCAATTAATTTTTTAATGTAAGTCGCAATTGCGGTGAACTAACAATAATGAATAAACACTTCTAAAAAAAACCCCCCTGGCAAACCCACAATTAAGGTGTAAACCGGTTTCAATCCCTCTTCTTATACAACACCTTTGGAAGGAGTTCGATCTTATTGTTAAAATAGGCTACTGAATATAATAGCCACATTGGCTACAATTCCTGTGTGAAAATCTTGAAAATTTTTTATAAACGTTTCTTTGCTTATATTTTTTTATAAGTACAACTATTTTTTGTGAAATATTAAAAATATATATGTGCAATAGTCTGGAGTAATACTAGCAGATACCCACAACTTACCCCTCTGAAAGGATAACTAATTTTTAATTAAATTATGTCATTATGGAAAAGAGTAAGTTTTACAAATTACCGAATGGAAATCTTAAAAAAAAAATCATATTACTTCTATACCCTTAAGTGATCAATTACACCCTTAAGATGGTAGATGGTGAGTTCATCCCCAGTTGAAATGAAAGGTGTCACATTTCCTCTATAAATATTCCCCTTGAAAAAGGCAAATGGTTTGAATTCGCTACCATTTACCAACTCATTCTTATTTTGTAGTTTAGTCATAAAAGTACAGATATTTCCCAATTAATACATTATTGAACCTAAAAATTTTAAATTCCTAGTATGGTTTGAATAGAAAAAATATCATTGCTACTTCCTGGGGTTGATCTGAGAACTTCCATAAGACCATGCCAGCCAATTTAGGACTCAATCATGAGGATGAGGCATAACCTGGGACGTAAAACAGATAACAACAGCAAAAAAGAGGCTAAGGGTAGAAGATTTGCCTGCAAACGACGAAAATGTGTAGAAATTGAAATTCTTGTCTCCTATGCAAACTTCTAAAAAGTTTTATTTATTTTTTAACCCCCGTTTCTAGTGGATGCTTATTTTTAATTTAATGTTCATGCATAGTTTCAAGATTCTAGTATGCTTTGTTTGAAATTCATTGTTGGTGATGGTGATTTTATATTTTGATTAGGATTTTTGCGGACATTTGCCATCCCTAAAAAAAAAAAACGTGAAACTTTTTTAACTAATCAGTGATGAAAAATATCCGCAAAAATCCTAATCAAAATATTCTAGTATGATTATTTTAGACCGTCCGCTAATCGTTAGTAGCCCAAGTGACATAGCAGAAAAGTAAAGTAGTCTATAGATATTTGTCTAAAGTTGTATGGACTTGGTTTGTTTTTCATTACAATTTTTGTCAATTTTACGCAATATTATAAAAAAAGGCTAGTCTGTTTGTATATATTTTTCTAAGTTTATGGACTTTGACACTGTTAGTTCATTTGCCATGAAACTTGTTACATAGCCTACTTAAAAAATTCATGGAGAAGGTTTTTAAGCAATCCATTTTGTCCCATACGAAATAGAATGTTTAAAATAAAGTTGTACGGACCTGAATTATTTTTCATAAAATTTTAATTTTAATTTGATATACCCAATATTATAATAGAGGATGATGGTTTGTTTGTATATATATATATATATATATATTTATGTTTTTGGATTTGGAAATGTTGGACCGTTTGCCATGAAACTTAGTAGGCCTATACAAATGTAAAATTTCACGGTGAAGGTTTTTAAGCAATCCATTTCGTCACAACTCAATTGAGTTCCTCCCCAGAGACGCAAAAGGATTTTTATATCAGCCTTAAGTTCTTAAGCAAAGATAGTGTTTACATTAAAGCTATCACAACTTTGAACAGGTGATGTTTGGTAAATAGTCATAGTCATGACAATGTCTGCTGGATTCAGTAAGTACCTGAATCATAAACTGTAGATCATGAATAAACAAAAATCATGTTTTCTTGTTATGACAAAACTAGTAATTCAATGCAGTAAGAAAGTTAAGTAAGCATCAAGAAATTGTGGCTGGTGTTAGTAATTTTTTTAATCATAATCAGTTGATAAACAAAGAAATATTCTTTAAACTTTTCTTATTAATACAATAGGCCATTTACTGCTTTTATCTCTGAACAAATAATTCAATTGTCACAAAGAGTTTAAATAGGCTATTAATACCAAATTTTCATCAAAGCTTACAGTTTTAAGTTGATAAATTTAAATAAATAAATAATTTATTTCTCAATAAAAACAGTAAAAGGTTTTACAATATTACATAGCATATTCATTATAAATGATAAATGAAGTAGAAAATTTATTTAGGCACTGTAAGCCACTAAATTTTCATACAAATTGTTAGAGCATTTTTTGAGAATTTATTTTATACTGAAAGTTGGGAAAAATGTTCCCAAACATCTAAAATTAAAGAAACCTTTGAGTTATTGTGTGTTATTCTTTGCACAAAGTTTGGTAATAATTATTTTACATTAAACGACCCAAATAACAAGTATTTACATTCTCAGTTTACCCAAAACATTGATGACGGGAACAATACTTTTTTCATATATTTTATCTATGAGGGGAAGAAGGCTAAAAGGAGGCTATTTTTAATTTGAAATTTTTATTTCAGGTTTCTAAATGTGACACCTACAACTAAACAAATACATCCTCATAACCATGGCAAGCTGTAACACTTGGCTTAACACCTGTAAAGACTGTGGAAAACATGTAGAAATACTTAATGGTAACTTTGAATTTTCTATGAACCTGCATAAGCAATCACACAAATCTTTAAAACAAATTAACGAAGATTTTGATCTCAGCCAACAAAAACTAAATTGTTTAGGAGTTACCAAGAAATCTTGCAATGTCTATGAAGAATATACTGAGGTATCAAACAATGACACCATTATTTATTACAATATTCAAAAAAGCAAACTGGAAAATGAAGATTCTGTGTCAGATCAAACAGAAACCTCAAAGAAAAAAGGTAGGACTAGATCTCGAAAAAAACAAACAGAAGAAACCCCAACTAAGATGAATAAGACTTTGATTGACCATTCAGAAGTATCAGGTGACCATTCAAAAACACCTGTATTAACCAGTGTACTAGAAGGTATCTTCCAATCGATGCCTGTTGGTTTGAAAGCCCATCGTGCTTTTATTTCAGAAAAGGGTTGCAGCAAAGCATCTTGTAATCTTTGTGAAGTTACTATCGAACCAATAACCTCTGTCACAGAACATTTAAAAACTAAATTACATGAAGATAACACCATCAACGTAGTAAAGACCTTGATACCATCAGAGTTACAAAATCAAATGGAATTTATCTCGATGTATGGTTCTAATCTGTATTGCAATCTTTGTGGATGTGAAGTAGATCTGTGTTCAAATAATTTATATGAAACGATTGTCAACATATTTGCTCATAATGCTGGCAAAAGTCATACAAGTAAGAAGACAAAGACAAACAATAGCCCAAGTACTCAATCAGATCAGGCCCTGGTTGAATTAATACATTTGGCACTTATGAATCCAACAGTGAATGAAAACATGCACTTAATAGAGTGCAAAATGAAACATAGCTACAAATGCAAAGTTTGCAACAAAATAATCCCCAGCAGTGACAACGAGAAAGAACAGTTAAATAATTTTGTATGTCATTTCAACTCCCTTGATCATAAAAAATCTGTACTGTCAGTAGACAGTAGTTGTGATCCTGTTTCATCCCTTTTGAGAAAGTGGAACAACTTGAACATATCAGGGAAAGAACAGCACAGCTTTGTTGCAGTCTATCCAAATGTATATTGCTCTGCTTGTTCCTGTGTGATGGACGCAGATCTTAATCAGTTACTTGCTCATGTTAATGAAAACTCTGCATCAATGCCCAGTAAGAATTATACAAATCAATCAAGCTCTCAAGTGGTTGACAGAGCTGGAGCTTTATTGGCTGGTATTGCCTGTCCAAAGGCAGTGGTAAAACCAACAGAACAGCCACCAAGTGGGGGCAGTGCAAGTGCAAACACCAAAGAGATGGAAAACAAAGTTGATGTCAAAGCTCATTATAATGAATTATTAAAATCTAATTCGACAATCAAGTTTCATTCTAGATATATTGAAAATAAAGGCGATGGTTACTCATGTAAGCTCTGTAACAAGGTGGTAATAAAAAATGGTAATGAGGTAAAACAACTTGAACCAAATCTGAAAAGTCACATCACAGGGGAAAAACACATCAAAGAAATTGAAAAAGAATTTAATAGTATGCTTGATGAAATGCAGATAACTAACACTCTGATTCAATCAAACCGTATGTTTTTAATGAAAAAGGATGGAAAAGTTTGTTGCACTTTATGTGAATGTTCAATCCCCTCAGCAGAAGACGTAGTTGCCCTTGAAAGAAATATTTCAACGCATTTGGAAGGATCTTCACACATGAAAAAGAAAACCAGTCATCAAAGTACAAAGGAATTCAATGCCTCTTCACACATAAAAAAGAAAACCCGTCATCAAAGTACAAAGGAATTCAATGCCTTGTTAGATAGGGTCCAGAAAACAAATATACAAATTCAATCCAACCGTATGTTTTTGATAAAGACGGATGGAAAAGTTCATTGCACTTTATGTGCATATTCAATACCTTCTGTTGAAGGTGTAGACATCCTTGTACAAAGTATTTCAGCACATTTAGAAGGAACTATGCATATGAAAAACAAATCTGTGAAAGAAAAGAACTTCTACTGGAGTTGATAATCAATCCTCTGAAGTTGCAGAAACCATGCGTTTGAATTTCATCAAAGAAGAAAAACTTCCAATCCTTTATGTAAAAGATTTTGTGGCATTTATATCAGTCAGCACACTACAAGGATATGTATATTGCAGACTTTGTAACGCTACTGTTCATTCTAGTTATTTGATGCAACATCTTGAAGACGTGCAACATGTTCAAAGAAAGGTACAAACCAAGAAATTGTAACAATTATTCAGGATCTCATCATGCAAGTGAAAATATAAAAAACTGTTATGAATTGTTGATCTGAACAGTCCAAAAAAAAGTTACATTTAAAAGGGAACTTTTAGTGTCTTTGTTAGTTTAGTGCCTTAGGTGAATTTTTTTATTGTACATGTAAGAAATAACTGAATTAATACTTGATCATAACATACTATTAATCGGGAGTAACCAATAATGTTTTGCCCATTTTATCATATTTTTTTATTGAGGAATTAATCAGTCTAGGCTCAAGTAACTTTATTAGTGAATTTCCTTAAAGGAATAAGCTATTACGGTAGTACTCATGGTAAGACCTAAGTCTGAGACCATGTTAACTTTTCATTTTGGGGTCCCCAGAAGCAAAAAACACAATTCGTTTGAATTTATTTATATATATATATATATATATAGGTACTTTGGTATTTTACGGAGGCCACTATGTTTAGAGAGGGTTTTTAACTATATACCAAAAATAACTACATAATTGGAGAGGACATACTTTGATTGACTTACTGTCCAAATTTGACAAGATTACGGTGAGCGGTCTTTGTGTTCTGCCTCCCAGAAGGCAGCAATGTCGGCAGGTAAAGCGTCACCACCGCTAGCGGCAATACCTGATCGCCATCCTTATACAGCGCGCTGCGGTGGTTATGTTATGGTAGGTTATCATGAATATGTAATTAGGACTTTCCTCGTTTCATTACAAATCAAACGATACCGGATGAGTCATACTTTCGCCCACCAAATCCTGTAGGCACGTGATGCACACACTTAGGTCAATGACCCGACATAGGCCTACTTTGAGGGGATTTGGCGGGCGAAGGTATGACTCATCTGGTATCGTTCGATTCGTAACGAAATGAGGAAAGTCCTACTAACATATTTATGATAACCTAACCTAACATAACCGCCGCAGCGCGCTGTATAGGGGTGGCCCCCGTATAATACCAAAGTACCTATACATATATAGTATATATATATATATATATATATATAGCTATATATCTATATATATGTCTGTTAACACGATAGCGGCCTTAAATATGGTCCGATCATCATGATCATCATGGTACAAACGTGTAAAGTGGTAATCACTCAGACAAGTTTGTGAACCAGCCTGATCGGACCACTGGAAGGGGGGGTAAAGGGGGATAAACTCCTCCAAAAATGGGTTTTTTGAGTTTTTTACTTAGAAAAATAGAATTTATCAAATTTTTGTTGGCACCATTGAATTCAGCTCAAAAAAACAAACAATTTAGTATCTTGAATCACCGCTCTATGTCCATTGGTTACCGAGATATTGAAAGTGGTAAACACAGTACGCTTTCTCAATGTTAACCTTATGGGAAATAAGTAAAATTCTATAACTTGCTTATTTCTCAACATATCTTGATAAAACTTGGTAAATGGCTTCTTCTAGTTCAAATCTATTAAATATTGATTTAAAACCAACCAGTTTAAAAATACCTGTGGTAGCAAACCTGCATACTCATTCTCCATGTTATTCTTATGGAGCTTACAAAAAACATGTCAAATCTCGATATGTTGGATTAAAATATGTTGTTTTGTGTTTGAAATTTGCTGAGTATGCAGGTCTGCTGCAACGGGGGGTATTTTTACTCATGCATTGGTTGATTCTGAAGTAATATGATTAGAGTTTTGTAGTATACAGAAACAGTTTTTAAAATAGTTTTTAATTTGGTCATAAAGAAGATTTGACTGGATTACATTATTTTAGTAACACCATGTTTTTTAAGCAACTAATATATTGACTGTTGGTAGTTATTTTTTTAAAAATAAAAACGATTTCCTATTTTTATGAAGTGTGATTTTAATTGCATAACAAAAACCTGTATAACATTGCTGGGTATGATTCTTATTAAAAGTGTACATTAATATAAGTAGTATATAATTTGCTATGAGTCTGTATAGCAGTTATGGGTATAAATTAACTTTATCTACGACCATTGCAGTAAGCACCAATTATGGTATTACAATAAACATTATAATGATATACATTAAAACACCAAAAACCAAGTAGTTGCATAATGACAACTTTATGATACTGGAGTCACTTTAGAGTACTGGTTCTAGACCAATGAGAGCTCGGCATTTGACGGAAGTAGTGTCATAATGACAATTACGCGTTGCATTACGATTCATGTTTGAGTTGACTTATCCCATCAGCTGATTGTTCCACAACGATTCATGGTTAAGTCTGCTTATGTGCCTAACCTCAAATTCAGTTGACCTATTCCATCATTAGTAAGTCATGAGTTTTGTTTAACTTAGGGGAAAATTTTGGGATATTTACTCGTGAGATATTTAGAACACTCGCTTCGCTTGTGTTCTAACTTACATCTCACTCGTGGCTTAAAGGCATTCATTATACAATCGTTGCATAAACTACATTTCACAACCAAAACAAACCAAATTGTCTACACAGCCGCAATTGTAGCACACTTAACAAAGTGATAAATATGTTTTTTCACTTCCCAGTGAGCAAGTGACTCAACATTTAGAAAAATATCCTTTGTAGCCCTTACCATGCTCACTAATGCTCAGGTCCTTAAAAGTTGCAATTTTAAGTTAAAAACTCTAAAAACAGCACAAGATTTAATATTGACCTTATCGAAGAACTAAATAAAAAACAGAATACTTTATGTCATACAGAAGTAATAGGTTGTTCTCTAGAAAAAGTATTAGTTCCTTATCAGTAACAGCAGCCTACTCATAAAAATACAAAAAATTACTCCTAAAGTGTGGGTCTCGTGGCGGAGGCGAGTAAAGTGAGTCTCAAATATCAGTACAGTTTTAATAATTTTTTACAGTTTAACATCTATAACCGTTGCGGTATTCATCTGCTGAGACATGTAGCGACTCATGTAGGTGCTTATCTAGGTGTTTATATATTGTTAAACATTGCCTCTATTGAAATAGGAATTAAACTTTATACTTCACTTTGAAATTTTGAGTTTGAATTTGAGTTCTCCTCAATTGAAAGTTTTCTTAATTTCATAGATAATATTTCATCCCTCTTTCCATGTAATTAAATTATTTTTGTAGCTCGAATGTAATGAAAACAGTTTTTGTTATAATTGCACTTAATTTTAGTTAGTTTGGTGCTAATTAAAAACTTCACCATTATTCTTCACATATCAGTTGACCTAGTTTGAGACTCTTAAGGTTTCGGCCCCCACGCACAGGCTTTGCCTATGTGGGGACCTTCTCAGTCTGAATTATGTTTGTATTGAAATGTATTTTTTTTGTGAGAATAAACTTATTATTACAGTTATTACAGCTATAAATGGTGACCTGCTTAGGTAGGTATTTTAAGCCAAGTATCAATGAGAGATGATTGTAGAATGATTGTGGCATTATAATTTAATGACATATTTACTGAACGAAATCAACAATTTGAGAGGTTCTTTCCGCAGGCCATTACATGCACATAGGAAACAAATGTACAATGAAAAGCTATCTGCCATAAGGTCTTTGATTGAATCAAACATTGGTTCAAGAATGGATCTGGATTACACAGGGAATATTTATAACTTGATACGTTTGATATAAATTTCTTATATAATTTGAGACTGGGAGAACCATCAAAGTTTTCAATTTGTGCTTGATATATTTTTATCCAGGTCTACATATCAATGATTCGTTCACTCTGTTGAGATAAAATAATTGTTTCGTTCTGGCCAAGATGTAGTGTTAGTTTTCAGGTCGCTTAGTGGTACATATGTTCGTGTAATATATTTTAAAAATCAGGGAATTGCCAGCTCAAAAATAATAACTCAAAGAGTTTTGATGGAAAAAATGAAATGTTTTAATTAATGTCTATAACTTTTTAAAAATGAAACTTAGTTTGGTGATATCGCATCTTTCATAGTAAGGCAAATAGTTCATGAATTGGTCTAATGTGGTTGGCTCATTTATTTCCATTATCTGAGTAGATAAGGCTCTTAAGATAAACTAGAGAGGTAGTCAGAGCATTGTGGCAGTGTTTAAATCAAAAGAATGTTGCTCTTCAATAAATCCTCTCTATCTGTACAATTTGCTAGACCTGGAATGTCAGAGATTTTTTTATTTTAAGTTTTATTATGGTTTGTGTTCTTATGAAAATGGTGGATAAAAAAGGACACATAGGAGTTTGAAGGGACTTTCCTTAAATCATTTACAGAACTTGAAATAAAATTGAAAAGCAGTTGTGTATGAAATATTTAGCAGAGTTTGACAAAGAAACAAGCTGAAATAGACTGGAGGAAAGACATTTAATTTAAAATTCAAAACCTAATTTGCATTTAGGTACAATAAATTTGTTATTCCATATTTTCAAGAGCAACAGTACATACAATACCAAAATAGTGGGTATATTTTAATTTTGCAATGAAGTGTAATACAATTTTAATGTTAAGATTTTAATTTTAAAGAACTTTACACAATCAAATGTTAAAACTGAATTTCCGCTTTTCCATGTTCGTTTGAAATTTTAAAATTACTGTATTGTAGTGTTAGACAGATGAATTCAAGGTATCGTAACTACATAAGTCATATAGGCAAGCCATTTTGGTTCATGACCTAACCAGCGTCGACTGCAACCAGGATTGAACGAATAACATAACATTATTGAGCTACCACATTTGGTACTGTAACTACCACATCTTTGAAGTCAAATAACTTATAGGCTTCACAGCGATGTAACTTCTCTACGCGGGGAAACCCAGAAGATCCCGGGAGTTTAATTTTGGTTGGATCAGGGGCGGCTCCAGGACAGTTTCTCGGGGGGGGGGGGGGGGGGGGGGCAAGTATGAGAAAATGTGGTGTTCATTTTTAGTCACCCCCCCAATAACTGTTTATTAACAACTCTGACTAAGAGATATAATTAACACTTTGTTAAAAATGTTATTTAAGGGGCCATCCAATAATTATGAAACTCTAAAATCAGCCTTTTCAGAAACCCCTCCCCCCTTTTAACGGACTTGAAACGCTGGCACTAACCCCCCTCAAAAGTTATGTAACACTGTACTATCACCCCCACCCCCCCACAAAAAGTCAAAACTTTGTACTTTGAAGATAATTTGAATTTGTTGGAATAATTTGTGGAATTAATTATTAAGGTTTAATAGGTGCTTAACGTTGTGTTGAAGCCCCCCTCTCTCCTTTGTAACGGTGCATAATGCTGACGAAACTCCCCTCCTTCCCATAGGGGCTTTACGTATTTATGGACGGCCCCTAATTTAATGATGAAATAATTTGTTCATTTTTTAAATAGGACTAAGACAGGCTAAATGAACTCCAACTATGTTATGATTGTACGTTTAGTTGAGACTGCAGTAATATGGTATAGTCCGAAGATTGAATGCCAGATAGTATTCAAATGGATCAATTACCTAATCGATGTTCTTGGTAATAACAAAATTATTTCAATCCATACACACAGGAAATAAGTGCTACTTTCATAATAAACGTATATTGATTTGCTTTTGTCTCAAATAATATTTTCCAATCCCATGATGGCAAATCGTGACGCGCTGCCAACCTAACAACTTTAAATGTCTCCTACTATTAATATTGAACAAAAAATGTAAGTTTGAATCAAGTGTACATAAGTAACAATTATATAGAAATAAAAAAGTGTCTTCTTCGAGAATCTTGTATGAAACAGCTTTTCCGACATTGGGTCAAAAATAATTTCATATAGACAAGAATGAATTTTAGTAAAAACTTGTTTGGAATTTTGAAAAAAAATTGGAGCTGTCGGGGGGGGGGGGGGGGGAGGGGCATGGCCCCCCCCTGGAGCCGCCCCTGGGTTGGATTTAAACATATAATTCTAAATCATTTCAGAACTGGTAAAAATAATCAATATTTTGATAGGGGGCAGTCTCAACCTTGGACTCAACTTATTGTTGTCCCTTAAGGCCCTTAAGTAATTTAAACAATATATAATAATGTGCCAGAAAATTGTGAAGTAGAATTTTTAAATAAATATTTTAAATGCTGTAATATGACTATTGAACCTTTCAAATGGGAAACAATTCAAGGAGAGGATATTATATTTTGGTTACAATTTTAAGCTCATAAAAGGAGTGAGGATTACTATGAGTTTTCAAAAAAACTTAAAAAAATATCATTGACATAATTTCAATGCCTCTGACATTGGTGTTCAATAAAACTCTAGAACAAGGTAAGTATACTGAGGCTCTTAAGATATGTAAAGTTATTTCCTATTTTTAAGAAGGGTGGAAAGACCAATCCTTAAAGTTATCGTCCATATTCTTTGAAAACAATATTTTTAGCAAAATTCAGGAAGGTTGAATAAATTAGCAAGTAAAGAGTTTCTTTGTTCAAAAATTTTGTTTTGTGAAAATCAGTTTGGTTTTATTTCTGGCCGTGATTAATAGCTGAAGAGAAGGTAGTAGAAGAAGTTCTTATTAACTTTGAAAGCAAATTAATGATATCAGGAATTTTAATAGATTTGACTAAGGCATTTGATTGCATTCCTCATGAGTTGATCACTAAAAAAATGTCTTGTTATGGTATTAATGGTAATGAGCTTAAGCTTTTCGAGTCTAATTTAGATAATCGTAGACAAATGGTTGTACAGGGACAAAAAAATGAGATTTCAAACAAAAAACAGTAGGTGTACCTCAAGGATCAGTTCTGGGTCCTCTTGTTTTTTTTCATTCAAATCAAATCAAATCAAAATATTCTTTATTTTTACATGTATAAAATATACATAAATAGCGTCAAATGTTTCTCATATAAATACTTATATATATGAATAAAGTTTTAAATAAAATTGCAATTACGGTAATGATTTAGATTTCAATGTACCTTGCACAACAGTGTTGTATGCAGATGATAGGTACCACTCTCCTAAATGTTTACAAAAATCTTGATGAATAAATTAAGGCAGAAAATCAGTAAATACAAAATGTACTAAAGTGGAATAAGACGAATCAGTTAATAGTAAACGAAAAGAATGAAAATATTATATACTCTTTAAATTAAACTATTTTTAAAGTTGTTAAGCTTGCTGTAAAACTGTCAGGGGTGTATTTGGATAGTAGGTTAAGTGGTTGAGTTGGGAAAAACATATTGAAGAGTTAATTAAGAAATTGTCAAGGGTTACTTACCTATTAAGAAAGCCTAGGAATTGGGTAACAATTGATACAGTATATGTAGTTCTAGCTTAATATGCCTTATTTCACTCTCACTTAAGGTATGGTATTACATTATGGGGTAACAGCTGTCATTCTCAAAAAGCATTTTTGTGGCAGAAGAAGGAAGGCCTTAGAATGATAAAAAAAAGAAATTGGTAAGAGAATAATGTGTGAAAACTTTTAAAACTTAAAATCATGACCCTACCAAGTTTATATGTATAGTTGTTGTTTGATCAGTGTCAAAGAATGTCTTGAATGTTTTAAAGTGAGAGAGAGTGTGTTCTTAAGTACCCAACGAGACAAAATCATTAATGAGACGACCTCCAGTAAAATTTGAGAAGATTAACAATAGCCATATTACCATGAAACTGGAATTTCTTTTAATGAATTACCTAGAGAGAGGCTTGGAGTGTAAGTTAGTAATTGAAAGATGGCTTAGAGAAAAAGTATTATATTCTGTTGAAGACTACAAGAAGACCTGTGATTTGACAAATTTTATATTTTAAAAATTTACTTATTGTGTCTGTGTAATGTTTTATGTCTTGTATGTAATTTAACTTAATTTATTAATTTCTTCCTCATGCTTGTTTTTGGCATGAATAACTTATTTATAGAATCATGTTGCTATGTAATGATTTTGTCGATTGCACTTAGTAAGAGCTTAAATACAATAAAAATCTTGAATCTTATCTGTCATTAACTTCATTCACTAGGCGTCATTAGTTCAAAGGCTGATTAACATAATTTTTTTTTTAAATAGTACAAAACTACCAGCTATTGGACCAAGGACGTAGCCAATGGGGGGGTTAGGGGGTCAGAACCCCCACGAAATAATAGAAACAGCATTGAAAACGTAACAATTGGGCATGAACCCCCCCCCCCGAAATAGTTGAAACCCCCCCTTAAAACCCCCCGAGTAAACGTAGAGGGGCCCGGAAAGAGTTGAAAAGGGCTGAAAACGACAATAATGACGCTGAAAAGCACACACGTGAGTAAAAAAAAAAGTCAGCACTTTTGCTGAGCCGGACCCTGCCCAAACCCCCCCCGAAAAAATTCCCTGGCTACGGCTTTGTATTGGACCACTTATTGGTCAATAGATACATTCAATATTCTTATTTGGCCTTATATCAGATATTCAACTTTATCTACTCCATGTAAGGAGTGAAAAATGAGCTGGAGAAGTCAGACCGCTGTTACACTCTATGCCACTGATCGGTTATTAGGTAACCCCCTAGTTGATTCATTTTACAACACAGTAGAGAATACTGATTTGGGTGTCGCTATTAGGAACAGTGGTGGACAAGGCAAGGTGGTAGTAGAGTACTTGGTCAAGCAGTGGCTGATTTTAGTAAAAAAACCCTAGTGGAAAATGCCTTGCAATGAATTCTTACAGGGAAATTGAAATCAACATGGCAGATGCCGTTTTTTATCGGGTCAAAAATACCAATAAATAAAATATTTGAAGGGATTTTTCATCAAACTGAAGCATAAGGACTATCATTGTGCCATCTGAGTGGGTAGGGAGAAACTAAGAAAACAATTTGTCACAAAAGATTGTCACCCTCACTTTCAATGCTTATTGACATCTGAATATTCAGTATCCATTCAGAGTTAATGTTTTGATGGAATATATTAATTTGTGATAAAAGACATACTCTCAGAACTTAACTTCAACTGGGCAGCTGGGTGCAATAGTGTGCATTGACGGGGGAATGGAATGGGAGGGGTGGCAATAACTTTCAAATCCATTCCTAAAAAGGTTGGCAGGCGCTCTGGAGGCAGTTTTTTTAATGAAAGATTACAAATACAAAGGTGGGGTAGATGACTGGATTGATGTTTTGGTTTTTGGTTCAGAGGTAGGCACAGTGTTTCCTGGATGTTAAGTCAGGGTAAGAGTGGAACAATACAATTCCATTCAACTAAAAAAATTAAATTAAACTTTGAAATTTACATTTATTAAAAACATTGTCATAATAATTTTGGTGCATCGGCAGACTATGACTATATGCAGATGAGAACCAGACCCATGGTCGAATTTAAAAAATGGTTAGCAAGTAAAACATTATTTGGTCATAATGTGCACAAACATCTTGCTACCTGTGCCAAATTGTGACTAAGTTCTTAAAAATAAAAACATTTTCACCCGAAAGGGTTTTATCGCGTTTGTTAGCTGCTACGGGAAATTGTGATTCTATTGTAATTTGAAGATTTTTATAGTGCACAGTCTTGGAGTTGTAGCAGCGCTAGTGGATGTGAATTATTTTTAGGAAGAAGGAGTTTAATACAAATTAAGTAGTTAAAGCAAGGGCGGTTTAGAGCGTTTCTACTGATTAGAGTTTTAATTAGAACAAAAAGTTAGACAACAAAACAAAAATGGTTTTTAGTTTAGTTAAACAAAAAGGGTTTAGTTTTTTTAAGTTGTCTTTTTTTTGTTATTAATTTTTATCTTTTTTATTACTGGTATTTCAGGTTGTTTTGGGGTAAAAAGCCTTTTAGTTTACAAACCCTTTGTACTAGCATAAATTAACTTGAAACTAACTAACAACTTAGACAACAGACCATTATAACGATGGCTACCAACACCTCATTGACAACTGGCAACTGAACAATGGTGTGAACATTTATTGGACCTCTCAGTGGAATGTGTTTGATCTGATCACAGAAATGTTAAAAGCCAGATTTTGCTTCGATTTTACCTCCTTGCTGGGGGTCAAGTGTTGTTCAGGAGAAAAGTCCAATGGCTGTTATGCACAGGACTTGTAGACAGATATATGTGTATGATATCCTAACAAAAAATTGGACCAATCAACACAAATTTTGATAAAGGGTATACAATTTTGACCCAAAAAATGTAAGTGACAAAAATTAACCACTTTTATAACTTGAAAAGTGCAGATTTTTCAATTATAACAAGAACAGATGGGCGGAGAAACTTTTTTTCAAACTAAAGTAGACCCTCTGTCATAATTGACCTTCTTTAGCTATTGATCAAATCAATTTCCTTTGCTCGGCAAAGACTACAAATCGTCTAAACCGACCCGGTGTTTTGAAATCAGTTTGAATTAACCGTTCTTTTCTGAGAATCACAACATTTCTTTTCCTTAACCTGGTGAAAAGGCTTCTCTAGGCCATTTAAGATTGTGTTTTTTTCAACATCCTACAAAATATTATGTGAGCAGGATGCTGATATTATAAATCAATAGCTCTAGAATAGTTATATATGTGTGTATTTACATATATATACAACAATCTGGCTTCACTGTTTGTTTAGGTTATCAGACCAAGGCCCAGTAAGGTTGGTTGCAATGACGATCTGAGAGCAAAAATTATACCTGTTACAAATGAAACTGTATTTTATTTCTGCCCAGAAGTGTCTATTGATTTGAAAATTACTTCACAACACTTAACTTACTGCTTTCTTCCCTTGACTATTGTGTAGGTTTTAAGATTTAATAAAATATATAACACTATAGTAACATAAATTTTCAGGTAGCTGCATAGAAGATCAAAGAAGAAACAGGAAATCTTTAATCTCCAAAATGGCTTATGGAGGATCACAAAACTGGGAACTGCTGTGTCCTGTATGTAAAACCTTTATTGAAATGAACATTAACGATGACATGCAAGCATCTCTGGACTACCATTACTTAACTGTTCATCCAATGCTGAGGAATATATTTAAATCAGAAAAGCATGGTCATGCTTGTGAAACGAAACACAAAGATGAGAAAATTATAAATCAGCCAATGCAAGAATGCACCAATTACTTAATATGTCCTTTATGTGACTCTGTTGTTGAAGTTAGGCAGAACAGTATTAATCATTGTTTTATGGAGCATTTTGAAATCCATCATGAAAACGAGCTAACATCACTGAATGCTGCAGATCGTTCACCAGTCCTAGCTAGGAGAAGACGGTCTTCTGAAGTCTTGACAAATGTTGAAAACAGAAATGATTTAATTAATGATATGCTTAACTCAAATCTTGAATATACAAAAAACAATTCATTTGATCTACCATCAAATCTGAAGAAACATAGCGGGTATATAATTTTAAATAATGGCAACGATTTCATTTGCCAAATTTGCAGTGAATCCTTAAATACACAGCA
The DNA here is from genome assembly GCA_035578135.1 of Flexamia atlantica. Classification (NCBI taxonomy): domain Eukaryota; kingdom Metazoa; phylum Arthropoda; class Insecta; order Hemiptera; family Cicadellidae; genus Flexamia; species Flexamia atlantica. The sequence continues at coordinate 18,671,057 of JAQJVK010000003.1, read as the reverse complement.
AATCGTGGAAGAACACTTAAAGACCAAAAGGCACGAAGATAATGTTATTTTTTGGCTAAAAAACACGCTACCAAAGCATATGCACACTGTTATGGAATATGTATCATTTTATGACTTAAACTTATGCTGCAATCTCTGTAGGTGCAACATTGATTTGAACTCAAATAATCCTCATGAAACATTACTTAACATCATTTCACACAACGCTGATGTCAAACATTCCCAAAAGAAATCAATCGAAGAGTCTAGAGAAATTAATATTGGCTATACTGTATTAGAATCACTAACCAAAAAAAATACTATAATAAATGAACACAGAGAGTTTATTGAGTCTGAAATAGAACCACGATTCAAATGCAACCTTTGTAATAAAGTAATTCATTACAGTAAGATTAACTCTGAACTTGAGCAAAACTTTCTTACACACATCAAGAGTACTCTACACATAAAGAACTCTCAAGCAACATCTGTTTTACATTTTTTCAAAGAAATGAACGTGGACAAAAATGGAAAACATTGCTTGTCTGTTTTGAACGGTGTTATTAACTGCACTCGATGTAAATGCACAATTACAGCAAATGTTGAACACTTATTGGAACATTGTCAGGGCCACATGAATTTAGAAACAGAAACAAGTCACGTTTCTGATAATAATATAGATTACACCCCAGTATCACCGATGGTATCAGCCACCAAACTCCCTTCGAACAGCCAAAGCAACCCACCTCTAGAACATAGTTCAGGAAGCAAACCACCGATGGTATCAGCCACCAAACTCCCTTCAAACAGTAAAAGCAACCCATCTCTAGAACATAGTTCAGGAAGCAAACCACCGATGGTATCAGCCACCAAACTCCCTTCAAATAGCAAAAGCAACCCACCTCTAGAACATAGTTCAGGAAGCAAACCACCGATGGTATCAGCCACCAAACTCCCTTCGAACAGCAAAAGCAACCCACCTCTAGAACATAGTTCAGGAAGCAAACCACCGATGGTATCAGCCACCAAACTCCCTTCAAACAGCAAAAGCAACCCACCTCTAGAACATAGTTCAGGAAGCAAACCACCGATGGTATCAGCCACCAAACTCTCTTCAAACAGCAAAAGCAACCCACCTCAAGAAAACAGTCCAGGAAACAAACCAAATAACAGAAATCAATCCGATTCACAGCCAAGTCCAAGTCAAACAGTTCGCACAAAGATCTACAGCAAAACCAAAGATGTGCAGAAACTTGATGTCAAGGAAATTCTTAACCCACTGCAGAAACAGTTTGGTAACATCTCCTTCATAGCAGAGAGTGACGATGGCAAATTTACCTGTCTGATTTGTAACTGTTCGATACAACCTTCAGCACACTGTGTGAAAATGCACATTTTGGGAAAGTTTCACAAGAACAAAATAAAATGCCAAATCAAAGAGTTTAATACTCTAAACTTGCAAGAGGAGGCGAACCAAGACATGAGTTCTAACAGCAAAGAAACATGCCGGGAACCAGACAAAGATTTGATCCAACACTTGTTCCTGTCACTCCCCAAAAAATTTCAGATGGAAAAAGATTTCTTCACAGTCAATCTGATGGACGGCTCCATAAACTGTACATTGTGTAATTGTATCATAGACCCACTTTTCATACAAGTACATCTTCAAGAGGAGACTCATATTTGTCAAAAGGAAGTACAAAGAGCATAACAAAACCACAAGCACTTTTGTTGTGGGAGTTCCGGAAGTTGCATGTGTGGGTCTTTGGGGCTGCTCACAAATTATGTCATGGATTTTATTTTTTTAACACTTCTCCCTGAAATTATTCAAGTGCTATCGATCAACTGACCAGACTCCCCTCCCCCAAGCAAAAATGATGTCATAATATCTACAAGCCAGAGTTTTAGTTCTAATTATCAGAGTAACTGATTTAAAACAAGTCAGTAATTTAAGCTTTTATTGGATAAAAAGGTCTATTATTGTCCTTATTTAAAAAAAGATAAATAGTGCATATCACAATTAATTAAAATATTTAAAGAATTCAACTTTTCAAGCCTGCACTGGCAAATAATACATGCTGATTGATTATCTGCTTTTGATTTTGACTATTTAATTTTTGTTAAATATCACTTTTGTATGAGCCACTAGGAATTTCTCAACACCATTGTGCAGGTATGAAATGAGGATCGTTATGTTTTCTGTCATTAAACCTAATTCTACTACCACTGGTAAGTTAGTAAAATGAAAATGAAGCTTCCCATGTAATTCCATTAAACTGATGAAAAAATTTATGTTCGACATTAATGGTTGAATGTTGAATACAGTCTAAAATTGCTTTTTTAAAATATTTTATCTACGACCATCGCAATAAGCGCCAATTATGGTATTACAATAAACATTATAAAGATATACATTAAAACACCAAAAACCAAGCAGTACTCTAATGACGACTTTAGAGTACTGGTTCTAGGCCAATGAGAGCTCGGCATTTGACGGAAGTAGTGTCATAATAACAATTACGCAATTTGTACATAAGCTGATTGTTGCATTACGATTCATGTTTGAGTTTACTTATCCCATCAGCTGATTGTTCCACAACGATTCATGGTTCAGTCTGCTTATTTGCCTAACCTCAAATTTTAGTTGACCTATTCCATCATTATTAAAAGTCATGAGTTTTGTTTAACTTCGGGGGAAATTTTGTCGTATATTGTTGGTCGTAGATAAAATAGTGTATGCAACGATTGTATTATGCCTTTAAGCCACTCGTGAGATATTTAGAACATCTCACTTGTGGCTTAAAGACATTCTTTATACAATCGTTGCATAAACTACTATTTTGGTATCTGCTATTTTGATGTATTTATTTATTGCAACTTTTCGATTAATATTACAATTAGTCCAGTAAATCTACGCAAAAACACCCTTAACCTAGAACAAATTGCAACACGAGCGTTTTTGGTGGAAATCTGTCCAAAATAATGTGCTTTTTAACATATCCAAAATCGGACAAAATCGGTCCATGGGAAACTCCCTAAAATTGCGTTTCAAAATGGCGGATTACAATGGAAAAATTTAAAATTAAGTTTTACTCTTAGTTTTCAACATCATCTCTAGAGATATAAAATTAGAAATGCTACAGAAAACCGTTAGGGGCGTAATACTTCATTTTCATAGGATTTTAAATTTTGGCCGCCATCTTGGATCCGCCATATTGGATTTAATTATTTTTTTCAAATACAAAGGTGGTCATGTGACACATAATTTAGAACTAGATTTTTACGCTGATTCCAATGCTGAAGTTCGTTTTCAAAAATCTGTTTTTGGTTTTAAGATATAACGAATTTATTTTTTTATTTTTTTTATTTGTTAAATTGCTCACCAACTTATACCAAACTGCAACACAACCTTTTTTCATGAAAATATAACAAAAAAAATACTTATTCAAACATATCCAAAATTCAACAAAATCGGTCTATGGGAAACCCCCAAAAATCACGTTTCAAAATGGCGGTTTTTTAAATATTGAGAAGTTTTTGAAAAAAGCCACTCGACTGCATTTTTTATCTACATTTAACAAGATATTGAGTTGGGACCACCGCCAATAATTTTTGAGTGGCAAGTCGTGCATTTTGTCTAGGTAAAAATGTTTGGCCGCCATCTTGGATCCGCCATATTGGATCCAAAATAATTCTTCCAAATGTAAAAGTGGTGTTGTGACCCATCATTTCAAATTAGATTTTTTCACTGATTACAATGCCGCAATCAGTTTTTTAATATCTCAATTAATTCTCAAGAAATGGGTACTTTTAATTAATTTATTTTCAACCAACTTAAACATTATAAATTGATAAAATAGGCCCATAACCACAAAATAATGCTAGATAGTGGCGAATAACCACCATCAGTCATTGTTGAGCGATTTACACTTGACTTTCACCGATGTAAATTTTTTGGCCGCCATCTTGGATCCGCCATTATGAAATGAGGCAAGTTATTTCAAATATGAAGTTGGTATTGTGAACCATTATTTCAAACTAAATTTTTACGCTGAATTCAATGCCGTAACCCGTTTTTTATTTTAGTTTTCAAGATATTGACATGTTTCTAATAAATATCTCAAAAAACATGAATTTTTAAAAAAATAAGTTGTATAGCTAAAAACGGGTTGCGGCATTGAATTCGGTGTAAAAATCTTGTTTAAAATGATGGGTCACAAAACCAACTTCATATTTTAAATAGCTTGCCTCATTCAAAAATGGCGGATCCAATAAAGCGGCCAAAAAAATTACATCGGTGAAAGTTAAGTGTATAGCGCTCAACAATGACTGGTGGTGGTTATTCGTCACTATCTAGTATTATTTGGTGGTTATGGGCCTATTTTATCAATTTGTAATGTTTAAATTGGTTGAAAATAAATTAATTAAAAGTACCCATATCTTGAGAACTACCCATATTGAGATACTAAAAAAACGGATTGCGGCATTGTAATCAGTGAAAAAATTGAATTTGAAATGATGGGTCACAACACCACTTTTACATTTGGAAGAATTATTTTGGATCCAATATGGCGGCAAAAATTGAGTACCCTCTCAAAATTAAGTATTAACTACCCAATAATGTTTGGGGGTGGTGTAAAATTGATATTTGAAAAAATATAGGAAAAAGGTAGGGGGGGCTATTATGGGTCACCCGGTATATATATTTATATATATAATTTATTTCTTTATGTATGTATGTATGTATTTATTTATTTATTTATTTATATAATATGAAATAAAGGTCGTTTCGGTGTTGTTTTTGTGTAAGTTGTTTCAGGTAAATGCAAAAACTTTCGAGGGGAATAGGCTGAAATTTCGCACCAAGGTATATCATCTACCCAGGCAAAACATGGGTCTACCCAGGTCCTTAATATCCCTTTAAGTTTCACCCATTATTTCTCACTAGTGTTTGGAATAATGTTTGTAGTTTTTATTTGGTTTCCATAGGTACTATAGTTAATTTTATATAATATGGTCATAGCAGTTACCATAGTAAAACTGAGTTGGCAAGGATTAAGAATTTCTAAATAGAACTAAAATACTTGTGGTGGTTTAAAAAATCCAATGTTTTCCGAAAATATTGGAAAATATCTCTAAAATGGCCGCCTTTTGAAACGGCTAGAGATAATTCAGTTCAGATTTCCTCAAAATGTTCCGTACAGCAGGACCTGTAAAATAATATAAAATGAGGTATAGGTTTACTTAACAATATTGTGATATTTTTACCCTAGGCCTTAATTTGTGGAACACCCTGTAGATAAATCGCGATGAACACATTTTCAATGAATTCTACATATCTGAGTAAGTGGAGGACAATTCTGTTTAGCATTCCTGGATTACACAGTTTCCCCTTTAAAATAGGTAAATGGTTGGTTTTATTGATACCCTGCAAGCTTTCAATATGGCACAAAAAATAGTTACAACAAAATTAATAAAAACAATATAACTCACTCCAAACTTGTCCGATTTTAATGATCAATGGCTCAACTGAAAGCTGATAGCTCACTGAGTGTTTTGAAACCATTCAAACCTATATTCCTTAAACAAAGCTGGAGATACCTGTCCTTAACAAAATAAAAAATTCTGAAAAAAATTATTTTTATGTTGATTAAAGATCCATAACTCGCATCTAACTCAACCTATTTAAATGGTTAAGAGCTTAAATTAAAGCCAGTAATGTACTGAGTTAATTAAGACCTTAATTAGGCCTGAGTCTCAGCTAAATTTGGAGATATAAGTCTTTAAGTGGTGACAAATTTCGAAAGTTGGAAGAATTTAAGTTGTATTATGGATCATAACTCCATTTATATTAGTCAGATTTCGATTAGTCATAGTTCATATGAAAGCTTATACTTTACCGAGTAATTTGACACCAGAAGGAACTTTTTAACTCATTTCAAACCTGAGATATAAATCTTCAACAAAAAACAAATTTAAAAAATACCAATTTTCATGTAGCATTTAGCTTTATAGCTCGTTTCACACTTGTCCGATTTTAGTGATCAATAGCCCAAATAAAAGCCAAAAAATCACTCATCATTTTAAGATCAAAACGAACTGAAAGCCTTGCTTGGTTCCTGAGATATAAGAAAAATAATCGTAAAAATGTTATTATTTATTTAGCCCCCATAAGAAATGTACAGGGAAGAATTTTATTTTGTGCATATCTTAAAAACGAATCGATATTTTTGAAAACGGACTTCAGCATTAAAATCAGCGTAAAAATCTAGTTCTAAATTATGTGTCACACGACCACCTTTACATTTGAAAAAAATAAAATAAATCCAATATGGCGGATCCAAGATGGCGGCCAAAAATTTTTACCCTGTCAAAATGCACGACTAGCCACTCAAAAATTATTGGCGTCGGTCCCAACTCAATATCTTGTTTAATGTAGATAAAAAATGCAACCGAGTGACTTTTTTCAAAAACTTTCCAATGTTAAAAAAGCCGCCATTTTGAAACGTGATTTTAAGGGGTTTCCCATGGTCCGATTTTGTCCGATTTTGGATATGTTAATATGCACATTTTTTTGAGTAGAATACCGTCAAAAACGCTCGTGTTGCAATTTGTTCTAGGTTAAACAGTATTTTACTGGACTAAAACAAAATTAGTTGAAATTATAATATGAAAGATTACATCACGTTACTGTCAAACTCCCTTACCCCATGCACATCATCCTACTGTCTTTTCATTTTGGACCCTCCCTCCTATTTTCAAATGACCCTCCCTCATATTTTCAAATGACATAATTTATGCATGCCCCCTTTATGTAGTGGCACTGACTTTGAATTTATAGTCATAGGTAGTGGCACTGACTATGAATGTATTGAATGAATATATGAATACATTCATAGTCAATGGTAGAGGGTTTTCAAATGACATAATTTATGGATGGCCCCTTTATGTAGTGGGTTTATACAAAATAAATTTAAATAAGTTTTTATTTTAGTATACATCAACAATTTGACAATATACTTTGTTCAATTCCATTTTCTTTGTTTTATTTATGAACAAACTTTCCATTATTTAACACAATACTAACTCTATTAATGTTTAAGAATTAAATTGGTATGTTTTACTTTTAGTGGTGGTGTATTCATCGATTACAATATTTTATAACTTATATTTCATGTAAAGAGCAAAATATTTTTATAACACTGAGTTGGGACTTAAAAACCCAAGGATCTCCTAAGACTTAGGTTTTCCAACTGAGGTTTTTCTAGCCTAAGATTTATTTATTTCTAGACTTGACGGTTGATTTGACATTACTGATAATTCATCTGGACTTTTCTGTTTGCTTCGAGCGTTTAAACTTCTATTAAGTAGGGTCACTAGTGACTTGTTAATAGGAGGAGTTTCTTTACCTCCCGAAACGTGGTGTAGTTTAACATGCTCGCTACCGGGCGGCACATATATGAGCTGTGTTGGTTATTGTGGGAGCCCGCAATACTAAAAGAAAGTCCCAGATACTAGCTGGGTGAAAAAATAAATGTGTTATTTATTAACTTTACATAACATTTAGCTTATATATAATTCTGGAGGAAAATATAACATTTTTTGGGGATTTAGGCTATTTTGAGCCGCCCGGTCAAAATTATATATTATCAATACATAAAACATGTTCCGTACTCACTGCATGTCTCACTTCAACCATCTAGAACACTAAAAACATGTATTGCTCTTTTTGGGTTAGTTATAGAAAACTGATTGGCTGTAAGTCAGCTGTGGTTGTTCAGGAGTACCACACTGTATTTACACTATAAGTTAAGAAACCCAGAGACAATGCATCCAGTATATACAGCCGTATCCCTATAGACTGCTACAAAAGGTTCAAGCCTCTAAAATAGACGGGTATCCCATAATCGACCATTTAGTCACACTGTAACACCAGCTTCAGGCTATTTGATGGACCTGGCCGGCTCAGATCTGAGCTGCCATACTTGACAGGAATGCCATTACAACACAGTTACATATGAGACGAGCTTGCATGTGATTTATTGTAGACGACCTAACCTTTGGTTCTTTTCAAATTACATGTAAAGCAAATTTAACTTAACAACCAAAATGTCTCAGATGGTATGATTTGAGTGCGATTCGAGCCGATACCAGTCAAAATGATACAATGCCACATATAAAAATGGGATCCTTTATATTTGGAGTCTTCTAATAAATTTAATCAAACCAAACACCTATTCAGCCACAGCAATTAAAAAAATCAATTAGTTTTTTTACAGTAATTAAAAAATTGCTAACAAACACTCCATAAACTTACACCAGTGGTCCCCAAATGGCGGACCGCGGTCCAAATCCGGACCGCCACCTAATTTTTTATGGACCACGAGTCGAATCCACAAACTGTATTTTTTACGCATTTTTAGCTTTTAGTGCATTTAAACTTTATTTGAACTCAAAACAAATATTGCCACTGACCATACAACGTAAAAATATTTTATAAAAGAAAACAATTTGTCAGCCGCACAGGTTTCACTCCAAACTTCAGAGAAGTAGTCCAGAATAAGAAATGTCATTTCTCTCACTGAGTTTGAGTCATCTATGTCTGTGTGAGTAATTTTTATGCCTAATACGTGTTAATAGAGACATTTTCTTATCTATTCAAACTTTTATATGGTATTTTGGGTGGAAAGAAATGTTACAAATAACATGCACAAATAGGCTAAAATCACACCAATTTAGGTGAAATCCCGGACCCCTCCTCAACTGGGGGGTATTCCACACTTCCCAGACCCCCTAGTGGGTCAAGCCCTCCCATGAAAAAATCCTGGATGCGCCACTGACAATAAGAGTCCGGCCCGTGACAGTTTCATAAAAATTGGGTATGGACCTTCATAAAATGTAATTGGTGATCACTGACTTACGCTTAGTATAAAAAAAACCAACTATCACTGAATCGATTATATATTTAATTCAAACATGTTAAAGATTTGAATATTCTACACCATCAATCCAATCAGATAAGGGTGTGCAGGAAAATGAGTACAGATGCAATTAGAAAATACATGTTTATTTGAAAAATAACTGGTATACCTACAGTATTTATGTTGGTGGTTAATGTGAATTTACATCCAACCTAGGTCCTGCATTTTTTGGCTTATTTAAAGTTTGTTACTTAGTATGAAAAAATTTTAAAAACTTTTTAGAGCAAAGCCTATTTCCTAAGTAATGATTTATTTTAATTGCAAACTTACCACTAACTTTTGTGTACAAAAACACACAACGATCTACGATTACATAAAAATGTTTCATAAAATGTGTGGCAGTCTAACAACTTACAGCCATGCCCTAGAGCAGTTAATCAGTCTTTATTGAATAAATTCCTACAAAATAATAAAAGCTTTAACTTAATCTTGAGCAAATTACTTTTTACAGGCAAAAAAAGCTTCACAATCAAACCATTACATAAAAATATTTCATACAATGTACGGCTGAGAACGTTTACTTAGTCTAAAAACTTACAGCCATATCTTAGAGTGGTTAATCAGTCTTTATTGAATAAATTTCTACAATAAAATAAAAGCCTCAGCCTTAAGCAAATGACTTTTTACAGATAAAAAAACTTTGCAATCAAACCAGTATCACTGGACAACCAACAATACTATAAGAACTATCAAACATACATCAAACATACAAAGAGCACTTTTACATTCCTAACAATAAACAAAACTACTTTTCACTTTAAACAAGAGTCGGACATAAAAGGAACTTTACAACTATAGCTCTGGTCAACTGTATTGGCGGGTGGCAAATCGTCTGCTAAAACTCATGATGAGCTCTTCTAAAGATATGATTGATTGCCATACAACTCGGATATTTAACGCTAATTTCAAAAACAGCCCACTCACCCGCCAATACAGCTGATCAGAACTACAGATATTAATCAGTGGGACTCATTCAGAATCACTTGATACATGATTAGCCTATCTAGAATGCATTCTTACCTCAACTATAGCAAAATGTTAAAGGTAAAACTAAACTACTTAAGCACCTACTTCAATTTTCATCCGCTTTTCGGCTGGGGGTTTGGGGCTGGTGAAGGGGGATGCAGGAAGGTTGATCTTAGATATGGGTATGTGGATCACGTTCTTCTTCTCAACAGCCTTTTTGGGAACCACCAGCTGCAAGACACTATCTGAAGACAGAGTGGATTCGATGGCGTCTTTGTCGACATTGCCAGGCAAGCGGTAGCGCCGTGTGAACTGCCGAGAGACCAGACTGTGTTCGTCGGATCGCTCTTCGTGTTTCCCCTCGATAACCACGAAATCGTCCACAACTTTGACACTCAGCTCTTCTGGCTTGAACTGCTGCACATCCAAACTGATCTGCAAAATTAAAATCACTCGTAAACTAAAAATATTTTCAAATGAGGGTTGATAACAATCATGAAAAATTAACGTTTTAGGATATCGAGTACATGGACAAATATTTTCTGATCCTGGATTGATTTTGTCATCAATTTCAAATTGATTTCTTGTTATGCGTATTTTTCGTAATATACATCGCATGGAAAACGAAAGCAGACCAATAGACAGTGGTGTAGTGGAACCAGTTCATATGGATAACTTTGGTACTTTTATTAAAGACATAATTTCGTGGCATTGTGGTGAACAATGTAGTTGTCACGTTGCGGTAAAGGCCAGTTTTTCTATATGTCAACCAGCAAATTGAACTGTGTTAAAAAATAACGTGAAACCCGCGTTCGCGTTGTTTGAAAACCACTCTTGCTGCCCACTTTGGATGCTTGAATTGATTTTATTGCACCGCTAGAACGTTGCATTTTGTTTTGACAAAGAAATCAAGCCTTGAAATAAACTCATTGCTGTGATAAGTTCGTAAATTGTGCGACAGTTGAACTCGTATATTGTGTTGCAGTAAATGAAGCAACTCCCAACGCCACTGATGTAAACAAAGTCAACACTATCTTCGTGTTGTCACACAACACCGATGCAGATTTGAGTTTCACGTCTGACCCTTTACTAACAAAATGATTAGTTTATAACTGATGGACTACATACCCCCCAGGCCTTCCCAATTACTCCTGTCACCCAATCTCTAAGTGATTCCCGTAAGGCCAATTTTGCACTACTTACTACTCTAGCGTAGCTTATTTCAGCATTACACCACTGCCAATAGACCTATATTTGTCTCATACAATAAACTTAGATACAGTATTGGTTTTTAAATACCAAATTCAAGTTAAGACAGTAGCAACAATGTCACAGAGCGAATGACTGCCAATAGTTAACTAATTGGCGAAGTGGTACTAAAGTAAATGAAAATAACGAGGAAAAAAGTCAGTCAACTTACAAAGTGTTCTTAAATCCTAAAGAAAATCTATATAAAGGCCAAAACTGCCCGTAACTTGTAACTTGAGAAAATCAAGTCCGACCACTAAAAACCCTATAACTTGAATGAAAAGTCTCGGTGAGAAAATTTTAGGAAACTATTAGCGTTTTTGATAACACTTTCCCAAAGGGCACAAATTTAAAGAAAAGGGTCAAACAGCTATTTCATTGATTTTTATTCACTATCCTAGCGAAGCAGGCCATAATCAGCTAGTTATTATCAATAACATAGACATATAACAGGCCTTTAAGCTCTAAGTTTACAATGATAAGTTATAGAATAGGCTAATCTCAAAATTACTTAAGTACATAAAAATTGTATTCAAAATATTTCACCAGTAGACTTTTTAAGGGTGACACCCCCTGTCTGATTTCAAGGCTTTGGGGACTTTTCCATATTAGGTCAACCTACCAAATACCAATCTCTTAAGGGGCAAGTAAGGTTTATGATACTTTTAAGGGCTTTATATTTGTGATTTTTTCAATAAGGAACAATGTATTTTTAATCCTTGATTAATCCTCTAATAAATGAAATGTGTTCTACCTCAAAAACCTGAGAATTAATTTTTAAATAGGCCTAGCTATATTTTCCTGCATAATCGGACCAAATGCCTAACATCGAACACCGTCTGCTCTAACATCGAATTTCAACTTCCTAACATCGAACGGCTGTGAAATGAGGAAAATTTTGTCTGTTTACATCTCTATTGACATTATAATTCATGTTTAAGAACCACAAATAAACTCAAAACTGATTATTTATTCCAAATATTCAAAAGTATTTCACTTTAGGGTCATTATAAACGAAAATCCTTGATTAACTTTGTAGACCTGCTTGGTCAGACGTCAGGTCACTCACTGACAAAAAATGGCTAGACGCAGTCATCGTCATTGACTGAATCCACAAATTATTCCAATTTAAAACTTTAGTCCAAATGAAATATATTTTGGAATGAGCTTTTCTTTCAACTTGGCAGACTTCAAAATATTTCATGAACCTTACTCTCAAAGTTAAATATTGTGTAATAATTTCCAACAGTATGCCTACCATATAAAACTCGAGTGAAGGGTTGAAAAATACCAGAGTACAATTATAAAGACCTCCACACCTATAATAACTTACACAAAAGATTGAAAAATAACATCAATTATGCCATTTGTTGTAAAGAAATCAACGCTATAAAGAAGAAACAAATTATCCAAAGACGTAAGTCCCATTTAATAATGACTTAAGTACACACTCACCGGGTCAAGACGAATGCTTATATGAACACCGTGATAAAAAACTGTACTGTATTCATAAACCTCGTAAAATGTGATAAAATACTATTAGTAAATACAATAGTATCCACATATTTTAATTTACAGGAAGTTAAATCACGAAATTTGATGATATGCGAAGCATAGGAAAAAGTCGAAACACCTCGTTCGACGTAATACAAACTGTACACTGCAGACAAAAAAAAGTCCGAACACCTTGGAAATAAATCATTTTCTTCAAAAACCATTAATAGGCCTATTTAAATCTTAAAACAAAGATTATCAAATATATTTTTCATCTAAATCATTCATCACAATGAAGTACTTCTCTAACTAATAATATAAATTATTGAACTTGACCAGTTCCTTAGCGAAAAAGCTAACAAAATTGGCAACTCCCCCCGAACTGTGAACTTGCCAATCGTTCAAGGGCACCTAGATAATGATGATTTTCAATTATATCTGACACTTATAATTTCAATTCAAAGTCACCATGTTCGATATATAGCAGTGTTCGACAATTGGTAGGTTTACCTTACCGTAGGCCTACCTAAAATCTAGTATGCTTGTGGAGTATATTCAGCCTTAAAGTAATTTTCAATTTAAAACAAGACTAAATCAAATCGGTTCTCATCTATGAGCCACAAAGCTACCGATTTAATTACAGGCTGTCAAGGGAGTAAGTACAGCTGTCAAGGCTATTTTTGAATTGAATTAGTTACAACCACCAAGAACTCTTCAACAGCTAGGCATCAAGATGAAAAACTAACCTTGAGACCATCTTTGTCTTCAACCACACTAGAGATGCCACTGTCTTCGGCAAAGTTGTATCTCCAGGGTCGAATGTAGCCGGTCGGCAGCCGTTGACTTGGCACGACGAGGCCATCTGGAACTTCATTGACCAGCTGCAGCAGCTCTCTGACCAGGGACATCTGAAAAGCAAACCAGATTTTAGGAAATTGCAAATTATTTTATTAATCGAGGATCTCTAGAACCCTTTAATTAATTACAATTTAATGTTTAGTCTCTATTCGGCAGAACTTTGATATCCAAATTCATCGTATTTATTGATTGTCAGTTAATTTGTGAAAGTAGCCTATATAATTATTGAATGGGATTTCAATTCAAGATGGTGGAGCTGAGTGATAAGTAGTTCTTGTTGTGTTATGTTGTTGGTGTAATAAAGAGTTGGTTGATTGTTTTTAATGAGTTTGTAAGTTAAGGACAGTTTTGGTTATTGGGTTAGTTTTAGTGAGGTAAGTTAGGCTATTCTATTCAGTTTAATTAAAAAGATTCTATAAATCATACCTTTATACTTCACGCTTCTATGAAATGACGACCTACCCAGGTGGTTATTTTAAGCCAAATAACTTATGAATGAGAGAGGAGGGTACTTTGGTATACGGAGGCCACCCTCATACAGCGCGCTGCGGCGGTTATGTTAAGTTAGGTTACCGTACCAAAAATATGTTAGTAGGAGTTTCCTCATTACGAATCGAACAATACCAAAATGAGTCATACTTTCGCCCGCCAAAACCTGTTGACAGGTGATGCGCGCGCTCCGGTCAACGACCAGACCTGTGCCTACTTGGAGGGGATTTGGTGGGCGAAAGTATGACTCTGGTATCGTTTGGTTCGTAACATAACGAGGAAAGTCCTACAAAGATATTTATGATAACCTAACCTAACCGCTGCAGCGGTTGTTGCGCTGTATAAGGGTGGCGATCAGGTGTGGACGACAGCGGCGGTGACGATGTGAACACTCAATCCTTGCTGACATCGCTGCCTTCTGGGAGGCAGAACACAAATATCGTTCATCATAATTAAGTCAAAATTGGACAGTTAGTCAATTAAAATACGTTCTTCCCAATGATGTAGTTATATTTGGTGTCCAGCTAAACAATCTCTCTAAAATCAGTGGCCTCCGTATAATACCAAAGTACCGAGAGGAGTGTAAGTAATATGATTTATGGTGCGATATTATAGTCTTGTTTCTGATAACGTAGGCTACACGGCATGTTCCTTAGACAAGACTATTAATTAACAAATCTGATTGTTATTTTATGGTATTATTTATCAATTGTACTAATTATTTTATTGTTGTCGAATTGTATGACACTGATAATTTCATGATCTATCCTGTTAGTTAAGTAGCTTTGCATGTTGCATGATATTTTTTTCTCACCCCCGTTATTCTAGTGTTATTCATATTGCCTAGTGTATGTTTCATATTGTCAAGTTCATTGAGATTTTATAATGCACTGTTGATGTTTTTAGCATGAATGCACGTTATTGTTAAGGCATGGTTGTTTGTTATTTACTATACTACATGAAAAAATTATGATCATCGCATTATTTTGTTTGTTGGTATTGTTCATTTTGCATGAGAAATGTAAACATGTATATTTAAGTTAGTCTTAGTCAAAACGTATGCATTACTGTACATGACATGTTTTGTAAAAATGGTGTTTGCCGTAGAAAATAAATAAATTAAAATTAACAGCCCAACAGCCAATAGGCCTAGCAACTAAGGGACTTCCACCGACCTACAGTTTAACACACAAAATGAGAATAAAAGAGTCAGTCTACATAATTTTAGGGAATGATGCTGGACATCCAACGCAAGGCTGGGTTTTATTATTGCCATTAGAGTTGTGACAGACTAGGGTGTCAAAATTATTCCCAGCTGATGCGGAAATGGCAGTAACCAGCACAGTTGGATGTCCAAACTAGGCCTGTTTTCTCGCGCCAATTGGCATAAGAAAGTCTAATGGTGGCAAAAAATATATAGGGAGCTTGTTTACACTTCTTTATGGATAACATATCATACCTAATAAATGAAAAGGCGTATTTAAAAATGTGCTGAAATATAATCTAACAATAATTTATGGCATTGTGTAAACACAGCTAAGTGTTCACACGCTGCAATGCTATTGGGTTGTCTTGGGCTGGTTGGCTCTTCATCTGTGTAATAGTTCACAAACATTTACATTTAAATTTCATAAATGAACACCCATATAAATAAACAAACACACAGCTTAATAATTATTTGTATATAATATGTCAACCTAGTATATCACTCAGTTAATATAAATTATTTGATAATGTTATTTTCCTAAAATCATTCATTAATTTATTACCATCTACCATAAAAATTTTAGATAAGTTAAGTTAGATCAGCTGTATTCATAATTTAATATAATTTATATTTATGGGTCAGGGAACGCTATCTCAAATTATCTATTTTATATAGCATGTTTTTCAAAATTTGATCTCTAATAATTCAGTGAAGTGTTTACCAAAGACCAAGTTAGTGAACCATGTGTTACATTGTTAAAGTGAAAAGTGGAACCATTGTAAAGGACTCCAGCTTCTATTCCAGAGAGAGATGGCCAAGTGTTAACTTCATTGTACCTGGACCTCGTTCCAATTTTAAATTTCATCCCCCTTAATTAGTAGATTTTTTTTTTGTTAGCCAGCGGTAAACCTGATCTTAGTTGATTCCCCTTTAAGTGGCCAAATTTATCTATCTGAAGAAAAGATCAGGGTGAAGAGATAAACTCTTGGTAAGACCCATCCAAAATTTACTTCACCAACCATTGTTGAAGAGGAACAGACTTTCAAACAAAGACTTGATTTAATTAAATATAAAAAGAGATCAGAATTGGCAATTTATATTATTATCAAAATTATTTATTCTATTTAAAAGTATTTATGATTGTGATATTCAAACAAATTAATTTTTCAATGTCATGCCCGCACGATTCCCAGAACCCTATGTGAAGAGATCATGCTTCTCAAGAACTGAGCTAATGCCCTTAAATTGTACCATATTAATCCAATTAGCATAAGTAATTTTATCTAACCCCATCCACTGTAATAATCCTTGTACGTCCCCCTAGAGTTCAATTTTGATATTCATATTTATTGTTATTGTTGAATAAATAATAGTTTTGTAACAGATTACCATTCTTTTATTTCAAATTTAAATATTAAATAGGCTAGTATCACACTAATTATAATGACGCCATCTTGAACAATAATAATTAATTAGAATTAAGAAGAAAATATAAGAGTCACCTACCTGTACTTATAATTAAAGATATTTATTTATTTATTTATATTTACAAACCAAAAAGGCTGAGTTGTAATTGGCGCCGCAACGTAAGGGCATTGACAATGAAAAGTTAATGATCGCAGACATTATTTGAGATAGCAAGAAGATAATTTTGTAGGAGATAGCCTAGATTAAGACTCATCTCACCTCATTTAGATATAAGTATAATATCCAATTTATTGTATAATAATCCTAATTGCGTGCTTACTACCTCAATATGGGCGACGAACATAAATACCATTTAAGATCAACCGACAAACCTAAAGTTTCAACGACGCAGTCCGAGCAGACAAGTTTTGTTTTATTCGGCAATAACACGGAACCAATAAATGTACACCGCGAATCGGACAGTGACCCGTCAGTGAACAAAGAAAACATTGTTTCGGTAGGCGACTCAAATAATTCCGACAACGCGAGTGATTCTAATAATGAGACAACAATTTCGGCCGTGAGTGAAATGTCAGAACGTTCCGCCATTTTGTCCCAGCCGGCGTCTCCCACTTCAACACCAACGCCAACCTCAATCAGTGCTACCACTACTTCCGCGGCGATTTCCCCCGCTACATCGTCATTGAGCGAAATATACCGAACGGAACAACCAATCAGAACGCTAGTTTCTTTGACGAGCGACACAAGTACCGTCCCTCCTGTGCTGATTCCAGACCATACTCGTACTGAATCAGCTGTCGACAGTGTCGACCCACTCGTACAAATAGCAGCGGCGATCAATGCACTTAGAACCGACATGAATGAAATTAAATCGAGCAATGCTGCGATTAAAACTGACATGAATGCGCTTAAAACCGAGTTAAGAAATGAAATTAAAGCCGATATGAACGCAATCAAATCTGATATTAAAATACAACATGCAAACTTAAGATCTGAATTTCAAAATCACTCTGCCCGGGTCGAAAATCAAATTCAGCAAATTCACAATGAACAGTCAAATCTTAAAAATGACATAAATCAACTTAAAATTCTTCAGGAAAATTTGGCTAAGGAAGTCGATCAAATTGATACTAAATTAGAACAAGGGGAATACAAAATCAGAGAAAATTTAATACAAGACCTCATTCAACATAAACAGGAGGTTAGTCAAATCATCGTATCAGAAAATTGTAAAACCCAATTAAAAATCACTGAACAAATTAAACAGATTCAATTAGAGACACACAGGGAGGTAGAAAACATTTGTAAGGAAAATTATACACAAATCAAAGAACAAGTAACAGCTGAAATCAACCAAGTCAAATTAGAACTGAACCCAAACATTAAATCCAATGAATACCAAATTGCGAAATTGGCTGAGTCCGTGGAGGCGTGTCATAAGAAAATATTAGAAATACCTACTACACCCAACATTCAAACAACACAAGCGCCCGTCCCTATTAATATTGTGTGTAACGGCAGATCGACATTAACACCGGAAATGACCCACCCAAAATTTAATGGAAAGACACATAATTCCCAGGAATTTCTAAACAAACTTAAGAAATATTATGAGAAAAACCTACAGTTAAATCCAGAAAATAATAGTGCGGAAAGCCTAGTTGATCTCATTGAAATGTGCCTAGAAGGACATGCCTCAAAGTGGTTCAATTTAATCAAAACTGATATTCACACATGGGATGATTTTCAACATATGTTTGAATCGAAATATTGGAACCGAGATATCCAAAGAGGCGTCAAACAACGGATCGAAAATGAACGATATCGGCCAAATGGTTATCTGAACCGATCAGAGTATTTTATAGAGCGGGTGTTGACCCTTAAATCGCTAAACCCTCCCCTGGACGAAAAAGAAATCCTCGATTGCCTATCAAACCACTTTGGAGACATAATCCAAGATGCCTATAGAGTTCAAAATATTCAGACGGTCTGCGATTTTGAAGCTCTACTCCAGAGAGAAGATCTGCGAGAACAAGCAAGGTCACCTAACCATCAAAGGAACGAAAACCATAAACATAAAAAGGAAAATACACCTGAGGAAAATCATGTAAATAGAAACCACCACCAACACGGTAGAAAAGGTCATAACCAACACTACAATGAAAGAAACACGGACAATCGAGCGTACACACCTAAGTACCACCCGTACAATCGGAGACATGAGAATCACCTCCACCACGATAATCGGTACCAAAGAGACGACCGACGCCATCGATTTGGAAACGATTACCGTGACCTAAGACAGTTTCCCAATCTACCATCAAACCAACCGCCGTCTGAAGAGAGAAGACCACTGCCTAGATACCACCCGACACAAGAACAAAACCAGGTGTGCGCTGCCATTATTGAGGAGAACGCAAACCTAGTGCCAGAGGAAAATAATCAGGATTTAAACTGAGAGGCACTGATGATGGTGGTGACCTCATTCTCCATGTAAATAGCTCAAATCAGAAGAACACATCTTCAGTGCAAAATAAGAAAGAAGTCGGACATAAGAGGTCAATTGAAATTGTAAATAATGTAAATAACATGCATAATGAATCAGATACCAATAGTTTAACTTTGAGCAATATTTATTGTGATCGGGAGTTTTTATTTGAAGAAGAAACAGAACAAAATACTCATACGACTATATCGCAAAAATGCCCCGAAATAAGAATAAAGATCAAAAGCAAAGAAGTTACAGCTCTCATTGATACAGGTTCTAACATTACATGTCTAGCAGAAGATTGGTACATATCAAATCGGAGTGAATTAGGAAAAATAGAAGAATTACCAGTAAATAATATGCACATTAGAACAGCAACCAATGAAAAATCCCGGAAAATTTCAAAAATCGTAATGATTCCTATTACCATTGGTCAACAAACTATATTAACACAAATGCTCGTAGTACCAAAACTAATACAATCAGTAATTATCGGGATAGATACACTTAGTGCCTGGAAGATGAAGATAAATTTTGAAAAGGGTGAAATGCATATGAATATTAATGATACAGATTTAGTAATTCAATTCAATAACACAAATCGAGCTGGAATTTTATGCCATATAATCACTAATGATAAAAATGTGGATAATTTAGAAGATTACTGCTGCAATGAAGATCCATACGAAGAGTGTTATTATATTGAAGAAACAAACCCCAGAACATCATGTGAATTATCCCCTGAAATAATTACAGAATCCCTCAAAAATAATTTAAATCTAAATAGTATTCAAAAACAACAATTAACTGATTTGTTATTGGACTTTCAAGATGTATTCTCCGACCAACCTGGGTTATGTAACAAATACCAGCATGTATTAAGAGTCGAAAATCCTCAAAATTTTAAATGTCATACTTACCCAGTACCATTAGCACACCAAGACGCAGTCATGCGAGAAATAAGGGAAATGGAACGCCTAGGGATCATAGAGCGAAGCAACAGCACTTTTATAAACCCAATTATCCCGGTCGTCAAGAAAACTGGTGAAATAAGACTTTGTTTGGATGCTAGAAAAGCGAACGAAATTATTATTCCAGATTACGAATGTAATAGAAGTGTCAATGAATTATTAGCAAAATGTCAAGGTGCAAAATTTATCAGTAGTATCGATCTAACTTCATCATATTGGCAAGTTCCACTATCTGAAGAATCGAGAAAATACACAGCATTCCAGTTCCGAGGAAAGACCTACCACTACAAAGTTACACCATTTGGAATCAACACATCTCAGGCAGCATTAGTAAGGGCATTGGACAAAGTTTTCGATGAGGAAGTAGAAAAATTCACCTTAATTTATGTAGACGACATTTGTATAGTTTCACCCGACTTCCAAACACACTTAAAACATTTGAGGTATATTTTCAATAAATTAGCTGAAGCAAATATGACGATAAAGTTTTTAAAATCAAAATTTTGTCAAAGTTCAGTTCCGTTCTTGGGGTACACATTAACAGAAACCGGTTTGGAAATGGACCAGGAGCGGGTCAAACCAATCCTCGATTTCCCCACACCTAAAAATAGGACACAGTTAAAATCATTTTTGGGATGCATTAACTATTATAATAAATTTATTGACAAGTATTCAGAAACAATCCAACCCTTACTACGCCTCACCTCAAAGAAACAAAAATTTATCTGGACCGAAGAAGATGATAAAACTTTTCAAAGAGTTAAGAACCTATTTCTAAAAATGAATGTTCTTCACCATCCAGACCATACGAAGCCCTTCTACCTACAAACGGATGCATCAGATTTTTCGATAGGCGGACATTTATTTCAATACCGAGATAATGGAGACAAAGCAGCAATTATGTTTTTATCACGGACACTGCAGCCAGCAGAGCAAAGATATACGACCACTGAAAAAGAATTACTCGCCATCATCTATTGTTTACAGAAAACACGGTATATAATATTGGGCTCAAAATTAAACATCATAACTGACCATCATGCATTAACATTTCTAAAAACCTGTAAACTCTTGAATAATAGATTAACAAGGTGGGCATTGGCGATTCAAGAGTACAATTTCACGATCCATCACTGTAAAGGAGCCGATAATTCGACAGCCGACGCCCTGAGCAGAATAAGTTACCCAGTTGAAGAGAACCAGGAAACATCTCAGAGAGAATTAATTATCAATTATATTAGAAGAATTCCAGACCCTAGACTACAAGATCTCCGAAACATTGGGAAATTACAGTCACAAGATCCCCGCCTTCAAGAGATTCGTCAAATATTATTAATACCCCAAGATACACCTGAACACACAAAAATCAAACAATCATATAAATTACACCAGGAAATACTATACCAAAAACACCTTAATAAATGGCTCATAGTAGTACCAGAAACCATCATAAATCGCCTTATTTGGGAGTGTCATTGCTACTACCTCCATTGCGGGTCTAAGAAATGTTTTGATTTACTCAGAGAATGTTTCATTTTCAAGAACATGAATCGAAGAATCCGGCAATACCTGGCATCCTGTGACTCGTGCCAACGGTGCAAAAATGATACTCATCCACCAAGAGGTTTCGCTCAAGGTATCAGTTGTAATCAGAAGAACGAACAGTTAGCTATCGACATTATAGGTCCTTTGCCGCCTGGCCGAGGAAAGGTGAAATTCATGTTAATTGTCCTGGACATTTTCACTAAATTTATCAAATTATACCCAATGCAGCGTGCCACCACACAAACCATACTAAATAAATTGTTTAACCAACACTTTATAGAACATGGAATACCCCAGAGGATCCAAAGTGATAACGGTACGCAATTTAAGAGCCACAAATGGATAAGAAAGTTAGAAGAAAACAATATTATTCCAATATTTAACCCTGTGTACCATCCCCAATTTAATATGGCCGAAAGACCTATTAAAGAAGTGAAGCGCTGCTTAAGAACATACTGCTCAAGACAACACAGAAAATGGGCTCAGTGTATAACAGAAATTAATGAATACTTGAACGAAATTCCTCACGAAACTACAGGATTCAGTCCGAATGAACTACAGTTAGGAAGAAAAGATTTCAGGTTCTGGGAACGATATGTGGAAAACCCATTTTCAGAAGATGTCCCACTAGAACAGAAGATATTCCTCGCCTCCCAACGGATCCGAGAAAAGAAGGGAACACGAGCAAGAAGAGCTAACCGCGGTGTATTACCAACATTATTCAATTTAAACGATTTGGTATTGGTCAAAAATCATCAACTATCAAATGCAGCATTTGGAGAAACAGCCAAACTATTCGCCATATACGAAGGACCGTACCGCATCTCAAGTATCCTGGGACATTCGACTTATTTTGTACAAAAGTTAAATGAAGAACAAGAGTTTGGACCCTACCATGTAACTGCTCTTAGAAAATATATAACGCCAAACCGAGATCAACAATAAATACAGTGTAAATAGTGTTATTAACAGTTATATAAACATTTGGACAATACACGGACAACTAATTAAAAGTTGTAGATTAATTTGTTTATTTATGGATTGAGGGGATAAAAGGCTCCAGTAAATATAAACAATAGTGTAATAAATGTTGAACAGTGAAACAAAATTTGAAATAAGTGAAGTGCGCGTGGACAGTATTAGGACCTGAAGTTATGATTGTAAATATTAGGTCATATAATCCATTTAGTTTTAAGAAATCATCATTTTAAATTATAAATAAATATTTTATCATTTAGTATAGTTTTGTAAATATTTGTTCCTATTATTATCGAGTTTTCATTAATTTCAATTCTTTAAATTAATTCAACTCTGAGGGGATATTGTAATAGTTCACAAACATTTACATTTAAATTTCATAAATGAACACCCATATAAATAAACAAACACACAGCTTAATAATTATTTGTATATAATATGTCAACCTAGTATATCACTCAGTTAATATAAATTATTTGATAATGTTATTTTCCTAAAATCATTCATTAATTTATTACCATCTACCATAAAAATTTTAGATAAGTTAAGTTAGATCAGCTGTATTCATAATTTAATATAATTTATATTTATGGGTCAGGGAACGCTATCTCAAATTATCTATTTTATATAGCATGTTTTTCAAAATTTGATCTCTAATAATTCAGTGAAGTGTTTACCAAAGACCAAGTTAGTGAACCATGTGTTACATTGTTAAAGTGAAAAGTGGAACCATTGTAAAGGACTCCAGCTTCTATTCCAGAGAGAGATGGCCAAGTGTTAACTTCATTGTACCTGGACCTCGTTCCAATTTTAAATTTCATCCCCCTTAATTAGTAGATTTTTTTTTTGTTAGCCAGCGGTAAACCTGATCTTAGTTGATTCCCCTTTAAGTGGCCAAATTTATCTATCTGAAGAAAAGATCAGGGTGAAGAGATAAACTCTTGGTAAGACCCATCCAAAATTTACTTCACCAACCATTGTTGAAGAGGAACAGACTTTCAAACAAAGACTTGATTTAATTAAATATAAAAAGAGATCAGAATTGGCAATTTATATTATTATCAAAATTATTTATTCTATTTAAAAGTATTTATGATTGTGATATTCAAACAAATTAATTTTTCAATGTCATGCCCGCACGATTCCCAGAACCCTATGTGAAGAGATCATGCTTCTCAAGAACTGAGCTAATGCCCTTAAATTGTACCATATTAATCCAATTAGCATAAGTAATTTTATCTAACCCCATCCACTGTAATAATCCTTGTACGTCCCCCTAGAGTTCAATTTTGATATTCATATTTATTGTTATTGTTGAATAAATAATAGTTTTGTAACAGATTACCATTCTTTTATTTCAAATTTAAATATTAAATAGGCTAGTATCACACTAATTATAATGACGCCATCTTGAACAATAATAATTAATTAGAATTAAGAAGAAAATATAAGAGTCACCTACCTGTACTTATAATTAAAGATATTTATTTATTTATTTATATTTACAAACCAAAAAGGCTGAGTTGTATCTGCCTTATTAAGAATGATCTGGCAGCGTGAACACGGGCCTTTTATAGGACAAACGTTAAATGATCGATCAAGCACAATGGGTTGAGTACCAAGTACTGCCAAGTACTTGGCATGGGTGTTGATGCCAAGTACTGGGTAGAAGACCCAGGAGACTGAGACAAAATTTTCTAAAAATACAAGTAGCCTAAATTGCTTAGGTCAATGTTTTTATAGCTTAAAAATAATACCAAAAACTTGATTCCATAGAAATTATTCCTTTTCAAAATACTGAAAATAGAAAGCTCCACGAGTTAGGCAAGGATAAAGCTTTTTCGAGGACCGAAACATGTTTGTCATGTTGAAGTTACACACATAAATGAAAAAATGGGAATTGCTAATAGTCCTAATAAGTTAAAATGTTGTCTTAGGCTACAATAAAACAATAGCAAAACAAACCTTTCACACACAGTCTTGCAAAAGGATACTGATAAAAGTTAAAAACGACGTGGAAGTCGTAGTTTTCAGAACGAAGGGAGACGAAGACGAAGAGTTTTGAAAAATGAAGACCACGAGGGACCGACCACAATCAAAACTTTTTTTAACCTCTGAAAAAAAGTGTTTTCCCGCCACTCTGTGAGATCTTGCATGAGTTATAAGTTGAGTGAAGATAACTGATAAATAACATCGCCCTATCAACTTTAATTTTTTTATTGTTTTCTTGATGCACAAAAATAACATGTACTCAGCGAGCGAGAGCACCAAATCAATGATTCAACTGATTGAGATCACAAGTTCAATTAAAAGTTGTATATTATTTTGTATATCAATCACAAGTTCAATTAAAATTTGTATATTAATTTATATATTATGAGAGCACAAAGTCCCTACCACTTTCAGTTTTAAAGTGGCGAATTTAAATTCATACTCTTTGTTAGTTGCCAATATTCTCTACAAAGATCAGCTGAGAATCGATATGAACTAACTATCGAGTATCGAATTTAATATCGAATCCTAAGTAATAGCAGAAGGTAGGCCAAGGTGTAATCCAAACTTTTTCACAGAGGTTGATTAATTTAAGAAAAAGCAAGCTATGTCGTAATTTATACTCTGACTCTGGTCAGCTTACTTCAGAATGGGTGCTGAATTTGAAGACAATTGGCTCTCACATCTTTATTACCCGATAAAATCAGGTATGTTACACAAGTTAATTCACTAGGCTGAGGCCCTATTGTGTGTAGGCCTACTCTTAAGTAGATTTTCTGTTCAGTGAGATCGCCTCACTCATGAGGCTTGTGTCCCAGGTCACAGGCGCCCTGAAGTCACAGGTTGACCTTTAACTGTTTCTTTGTTAAGCTTAACACGTTTGCGGTGGCATGGGAGCGATCCCTCTTATGCAGAACTTTAATGCCATCCTTGTGGGTGTGATCGCTCCCAAGCTGCATTGATTTACAAGATGATTTATTTTTAAGCTAGGATCTAAATTAGAAATTTGAAACTTCACATAGCACTGCCCAATTAGTACATTTTATTTAGTGACCACGCGGAGCATTGGTAAATGGAATGATCAAAACAGTGACTCACCTTTTTCTGATGACTTCTAGGGAATCCTGTAGAGATTGCATTGACTCGGTTGGCCATGGCCTCATGAGGTAGATAGTTGTATCCTTATGAAGAATCTTTTGGTTCAAAGGGATTCTCCCCTGGGTAGGGGGGAGGTCCCTCTATCTTTTGGTCTTTGGGACCTGTTGAGGGATGTCACAGGCTGTGTATGTTTAATATTTGATAAACATATTAATTTACTTCAACAACATTTTTACAGGTAAATGTGGAATATGTGGAGAGCTGCATGCAGTGGAGGAATGTACGCTGATCGAGGGATTCACAGACTATGTTCCTGACACTCCCTCTCCGTCTTACGCCCGGCTCACATTACCTGAAGGGATGGAGGTACGTGAGCTCTCCGACGGGACAAAAACTGTTGTGGCCATCAAATCATTTTCAAAAGGTTTAAAGTTTGGTCCATTCGTTGCCAAGACATCGACCTTGATCGACGTCAGAATTGAGTTTCCCATTAAGGTAAAAAATGTAGTTTACTACTGTTATGTAAGGTATGTTCTAGTGTGGTTTTAAAAGTTTTAATTTCATTTATGTTTTATAGTTTAGCAGTTTTTAAAGTTTACAATCACCTTAAAATATTTAAGTGATAATTTTTTCCGGAAGAATAATTTTCTGATAATCTTTAAGTTAACTTGTTTTAATGAATAAAACTAAAAGTACATCTAGTGCTCTAACTTAATTTTTTTATTGTGAATTTATTCATTTATTATGTAGGCCTATTTATTTACAGTACACCTCGGATTATCCGGACCTCACATTATCCGGATCCCGGATTATCCGGACCGGTCCATCAGAGAAATTAAAAAAATAAAATCACAGCAAAAAGTGATTTTAGCGAGTTCACGAGTTAAGTGCGAGTTAAGTGCTAAAAGTAAACCGCAAATGCAATACATTGCTGTACGCATTTGGAATCACAATAATTTAAGGAGTTGCATCGCCAAAACAGTACATTACAGCATTTCCGTGAACTTAGTCTTTTGGTTTGTGACTTGGGGCGCTAGCAGTAATCAACATAAGCTTAGCCATTGATATTATAGCTATAAAATCAATGGCTTAGCCTATGGTAATTTTGCGAGGTGGTTTATTGCTGTCACTTTATGTGTTTACATTTTTGAACTCTTTATGTGAACTGATATTGAATTTCAAAATGAGTGGATTTAAAAGGAAAAATTGGTTTTACTTTAGAACAGAAACTAAATGCTGTCAAAAGACATGACGCAGGAGAATCAAGTAAACAATTTGCTAAGGACTGGGTGTTGGAACAAGTACGGTGACAGGAAGAATCGAGCGCAGTTAGAAAAATGGTACTTATGCGGAACAAGCTTGAAAGAATAACATGTTGTACAGTCTTGATACTTCGTTTGCAGCATCAATTTAGCAGGGACTATGGTACGTGATCGCTATTTAGGCGATATCGTAATGACCTCGGATTATCCGAATTTTTCGCTATCCGGATCGGTGTTCCGCCACATTAATCCGGATAATCCGAGGTGTACTGTATTTACATGCATCAATACAGGAAATCCCAATTACACTGATACAGATCCAAAATAAAAAATGTTCTAGTCCAAAATCTTCATGAGATGCACTTTATAAACCCACACTGACTAAATTAAACTTAATATGAAAAATTTATAATTTATAATGCACATATATTAAATGGTATAAGATAACAATAGGGCCTACATAGAAATCAATTAACAAGCAACATAACAAAGCACAACAAGTACTATCGGTAACAACAATAATCAACCACTAGTGGTAACTAATTACAGTTAATAAGTGAGTGACCAAACGTAGTTTATACAGAGTCGGACATTGTATTGCAGACAATAGATCTGTGATTACCATTTAAAAAATATGCTCTGTTGTTAAGATAACTTCAGAATTTCATAATTCAGGTTATCCAGATCTGCCACATAAATAACCTGAGATGTACTTTTGCCAAAATTTTTCAAGATAAGAGGGTTCGCCCAAAGAGGTACAAAATGCACCCACTGGTTTAACCGTCTGTGTACTGTAAATATGACAAAATACAGAATACAGAAAACTTTATCCACAAACATCAAGTATCTAATGTATAACAGGTGTCATACAATAAAAAATAAAAAAATAAAAAAAATAATAATTGAAAGGAATTCAGAGTTCATTTGCCCTCTCCAGAAACTCACCAACGGTGTAGATCAACTCCTCTATAAGCCAACAACTTGCTTTCTTCCAGTTGCTTGAGTTGGGTTGGGAGAGCATTGAACATCTTACCTCCAGCATAAGATGGTTTTTTGGCAAATAGTGCAGTTCTGTGAGCTGGTAAGTTAAAGTTGTGTCCATATCTGGTTTCCCTTCTATGGTGGTTATTTCGAGTCAAGTTGAGACTAATAACATGCAGGATAACCTCAAGAATGTAGAGAGCTGTCACATTGATTATCTTTCGGTCCTTGTATGACACATCGACATAAAGAATTACTTAATTTCTCAAAAACAATCTTGAGTCACACATCTGCCTGTCTTCAACTAATTTATCAAATAGCATAACTCTAGCACTTCAGTAGGCCTACTACCATAATAAACAATCTGCTCTTGAATAGAATTTGTTTTTTACTGTTTTCAGGTATTTTTAAGTGAAGAGGAGAGTGTTTATCTCGAGACTTATGAAGAAATATTTTGTAATTGGATGTGCCTTGTGTTACCAGCAAGTTGTTTAGAGGAACAGAACCTAATTTGTTTTCAGGTAAGAAAAGAATAAGTGCAGAGGCAGTCTTTTTACCAATAAAGAGTACAAAATCAACTGAAAATAATTCAAAATATAACATCATTTAAAATTTGTTTATACCTTTCTCTGTGTTTTCATACACGATGGTAAATATACAAAAAAATAAAGAAAATGACAATCAATTTTGCCATCACAACGATTATTAACAGGCCCAATGATTGAGAGAGTCTCTGTATCTCGTTGCGGACAAAGTAATAAGCATTGCTATGGTCAACCAAATGATTGATGTTGACAACCTTTTCATGCAGTCTGTGTAAAGGCGGGTTGACACAGTCCGATTAATCTCGGATCGAGCTTGATTTTTGCTCGGTCCGATTTAGAGCTCGTTCTGTCCGAGTTTACTCGGCCGAGTTTAATTGGGGCATTGTGAGCTCTCAGATTGTGCACTTGGATTGAATTTTGAAATATATCCAATATTAAATCCGTTTCAAATCAAAACTCATATCTGAGAAAATATCTCCATCCGACAAACTCAGACCGAGTTGTCGATCCGACTGCTATTAGGATGTATTGTTGCAAGGTCCGAGTAGCGTCGAAGTGATCTTCCGAGTTCAATCGGTCCGAGATTAATTGTACCGTATCAACCCTCCTCAAACCAGGCTTTAAAATGATGTTTGTTTTTGCCAGATGCTGGAAATTCTAATCCGTTGTTTAACATTATTGAGAATATAAAAATAAATTTATAATAAATTTTAAGCATGATTTCAGACCAAAAATAAAATTTTCTTATTAATGTAACTAAAAAAAGCTTAATATCAAACCTTATGGGTAAATAGACGCTGTCCTGATGTTTGATCTTAATAAATTTTTTTCCTGCAAAATTTCACTTAGAGCTCTTTCCTACAACATTGAAATTGGTTCAGAACTACATGATAAGTTTTTATACCAAATGACCTTAGCATACTGAATAAAACATATGGTAGTTTTGAATGAGTACTAGATACCATTTTAATAATGATGATTAGAAGTTATTTACCTGTTGTCTAGCTTTTAAATCACTTCTAGTAATTATTCATTCACCAGGACTTATCATCATGAAAATATAATCTTTTCCAGATAAAAACCAGTATTTATTTTTGTAGTCTACGAGAGGTAAAAGAAGGTGAAGAGCTGCGGGTTTGGTACGCTCCTTACTACGCTGACAAAATGGGTGTCCGTGCACATCCAAGACCTCCAGACTTAATTCACAGCTCTGATGAAGAATTCCAGGAAATATTTGAATCTGTTAGTATTCTATGTTAGTTTTATTTGTACCAAAGTATAACTAATTAGAATTTTCAAATGTCTGAATATTGGTTTATCTCTTCATCAAGCATCCTGCAAATAATTTTCTCATTAGATTATTTAGTTTAGATCCTTTTCTCCTGGAGGACTTTCCTTTTGAGGTAGGATCCTCCAATTATGAGCTATTACGAGCTAGATATTACTTTATAAGTTGTGTCTGGTCTCAGAACATTTACGTTTTTGGTTTACCCAATATATATAAAAAGATTATGTTAGTAAATGTTTATTAAAAAATCCATTTATCCTGTTAAGTTTTTTAAAATTCTTTTTGCAATAATAGATGCTTACAAGTTTGTTTAATTCTTTTGCACCAAGAGATGCTTATCATACCTTACCTCTGTGAACACTCAAGCACTAACCAAAGCTTTCAAGCACCTCCACTCTTCTCGTCTTTTGCTGCTAGTCTTCTGAGGTGTTTTCAAAAATGAAAAATAAATTATCTCTTTACAAACAATCTGTGTTTATCAAAGTTTTCAAAATTAAATCAAGTTTGAAGTATAATTTAAATGTCTAAATCAAACATGTAATCTTGTAAATAGAAATGGGATTGGTTTAATATATACTACCTTGCTCTCAGTGTCCATGCCATCTCTGATCTCTGTTAGAGGTTTAAGGAGTGTTATAATTTGCTAATGGTCTCCGTGTTCAAATACCAATAGTTAATGGTTATATCCTTTATGAACTCTTATGGTATTACATGTGAAATACAAAATTTGTAAATATTTTGTCAGGTTTTGGACTTTTTTGTGCCATAGAAACTTTCTTCAACTTTGATTTACACTTTCTTAGTATTTCAAATAGTGTTTTTGTTTTCACTTAAAAATATTAATAATAACTCCTAGCCTGGCAAAGTCTTGATTTTTAATATTGCTGACTTATGCTACTTTTATCATATCGTTCATCTGTTGTCTGATTTCTTTCAGTTGCAAAGTGGCATTGAAATGCAGGATAATCTGTACGTCCCTAAGGTGAAGAAAAGAAGAAGACAGCCTAAAAAGCTCGTGCTTGGTGAAAGTAAGTTCCTTTTAAAATACGTTATCTTATACTATATTTCAGTAGACACATACATTACAGAAGACATTGGATAATCTAACGGATTGGGAATTTTAGAAGAAAATCAAAATATAAAAAAATCATCACCAAAAATGAATTTCAAACAAAGGAATTTACATATAAAATCACTGACTAAGATTAACTGTTCAGACTGTAAAATCCCAGATAAGGAAATAACTATTCCTGTAAAATCACAGATTAGGAACTAACTGTTCCTATAAAATCACAGATTAGAAAGTAACTGTTCCTACAAAATCACAGATTAGGAACTAACTGTTCCTATTAAATCACAGATTAGAAAGTAACTGTTCCTATAAAATCACAGATAAGGAAGTAACTGTTCTTCTAAAATCACAGATTCGGAAGTAACTGTTCCTGTTAAATCACAGATTTGGAAGTAACTGTTCCTATAAAATCACATATTAGGAAGTAACTGTTCCTATAAAGCCACAGATTTGGAAGTAACTGTTCCTATAAAATCCCAGATAAGGAAGTAACTGTTCCTATAAAATCACAGATTAGGAACTAACTGTTCCTATAAAATCACAGATTAGAAAGTAACTGTTCCTATAAAATTACAGATAAGGAAGTAACCATTCCTTTAAAATCACAGATTAGGAAGACAGGAAGTAACTGTTCCCATAAAATCATAGATTAGGAAGTAACTGTTCCCATAAAATCACAGATTAGTTAGTAACCGTTCCTGTGTCGCAGACTATTACCGGGAGGTGCCACCTAGCGACGTGCTGCCTGGGGAGCTGCTGGGGGCCGCGCGGCGAGCCGAGTGGGAGTGTCCGACGTGCGGACAGGTTGAGTTGAACGTGGCCGCGTACGCGCGACACCTCATGACGCACTGCGCGCCGCCCCGGCGACCCTCGTACTGCTGTCCGCACTGCAATCGGAACTTCCGCAAGGACGGACATGTGAGTGGGCAGACTGGATTAAAGGTTGAGTAAGGTTTTCTTCTAATGTGTCTTTGTATTTTGAATTTTTTTGGTACTTTGGTATTATACGAAGGCCAGTATTTAAAATTTTTTTTTCTGGCTACGCAAAATGTCTTGATAATTGGAAAGAACATAATTTAACTGACTTTCTGTCCAAGTTGGACATAATTATGATAAACGGTCTTTGTTTTCTGCCTCCTAGAAGGCAGTGATGTTGGCGAGGATCGAGTTGAACGCGTCACCACTGCTGCTAGCGACTTCATCCGATCGCCACCCTTTTACAGTAGGCTGCAGCTGTTATGTAAGGTTAGGTTATCATAAATTCCTCGTTTCGTTATGAATTGAATGATACCAAATGAGTCATACTTTCGCCCGCCAAATACCCTTCAAGTATGCCAAGGTCAGGTCGTTGTCCGGAGCGCACACATCACCTGTCAACGAGATTTGGCTGGCAAAAGCATGACTCATCTGGTATCGTTCGATTCGTGACGAAACGAGGAAAGTCTTACTAACATATTTATGATATCCCAACCTAACATAACCGCGCTGTATAAGGGTGGCCTCGGTATAATACCAAAGTACTTTTTTTGTATAGTTTGTTAATGATCTTGATCGAAATTACATGACTTTCTTTGGTGGGGAATATCTATTAATTTTATAGAAGATTATTGGGCTACACCCACCTTTGTGAATTGACGTGTAGATCCTTTGGTCACACTTTACCTAACACACTACACCCGGATTTCACACGAATTGTCCCGACGATTCGCGTAAATAACAAAACATTACGCTTCCTCGGGGGAATTTTCGTTGCACATACGATTTTTCGTGCATAGCCGCTCTGACCGTCTTACCGCGACTGACCTGTCTGGCGGGTTATCGTTCAGGAGGGGGCAGGGGATCTGGAAGCGGCGTGCATGGCTGTGGATGACAGCTGTATTTCCCAGCCTAGTGCCTCACTCCATCCGATGTTTGTTCCGTTTGTAGCAAATGAAATCATAGGAAAAATAAATAGAGCCAGGACAATAGATCCCCCGCCCTCTCCTGCTGATAAGAACGATAACCCGCCAGACAGGTCAGTCCCGGTAAGACGGTCGGAGCGGCTACGCACGAAACATCGTATGTGCAACGAAAATTCCCCCAAGGAAGCGTAATGTTTTGTTATTTACGCGAAACGTCGGGACAATTCGTGTGAAATCCGGGTGTAGTGTGTTAGGTAAAGTGTGACCAAAGGATCTACACGTCAATCCACAAAGGTGGGTGTAGCCCAATAATCTTCTATAAAAATAATGTTAATGATCTCTGATATTTCATCGAATATTTTTTTAAGGGAATGCGAAGATTTGTCTCCATTGTGAACATTCAGTAAGCCAAGTAAATAAATGATTCATAAATCAATTCATATGAGGAAATTCATAATGTTTTGATCCTGGGATTGAAAAATTAGTGTTGAGTGGTCATATTGACAAAAATACTAATTACTACAGTAGAACCTCGATAAGAAAACATTCGATAACACAAAAACCTTGATAAGAAGTCACTCAATAACACTAAAACCTTAATAAAAACTGCACTTTTCAAGTCTCCTTGATTCTGCAATGACAATGTCTTGTTAACACAAACTTCAATAAGAAGACTCCCTTGATAACGAGACTCTTTCCAGAATCACGTTGAGAGCCTTCTTATCAAGTTTATACTGTATTAAAGTGTAAATATCTTGAATAATCAAATAAATATTGACAACTTGAGTACTCAAGCAAATAAACATATAATTTATTAATAATACTTACTTAAATTGATTAAAGCAATGTTTTTATTAATTGTCTGTTTTTTCAGAGGCGTCAAATGCATTTAGAAACTTGTCGTAGGAAAAAATTGAAAGAATTGACACTAAGTGAAAGTAACCAACAAAATCAGAGTGCAACAAGTGAATCCATACAGGGAAACAAGAATGATTTACCTCTAGATAGCAGTACATGGAATGAATCTGTCAAGTGTGAAAAACCAATTGAAAGTAATGTTAATAATAACAACCAAATTTTTGCAGCTCACTCTTCAGGTATTCTTGTAAAGAAGGAATATCCAGAAACAATCTTAAACTGTAAAGTTAGTCCTGAAAATGATAAGTCAGACAAAACTATTTCTAACAAACATAACAATGGATGGAGTGTTGAACCAGAAACTCCTTTAGGCATGGATTTGGCTGAAACTGCCCAATTAGCGTGTAGCGATGTCAGTAGTAAAACTAATGAGGATAAAAGTGGTAAGGCATTAGGGCTCTTGCAAAATAGTAAAGAGATCATAGATGAGAATATTCTGGTAAAATCTCATTTGGACACACCTATTCTTGATCTGAGCGATGATATTGACTTTCGCTTGACAAAGTCTTTGGATGAAATGATGGATGATCATTCCAACATTGAGGTTTCTTTGAGTTTTAGCAAGAATAAAAGTTTAGATATATTTGGAGGTGTCGAGACAAGCCTGTTGGCCTCTGAAGTCCCCAGTGATAACTTGTCTTTGGAAAGTAATCCTTTATATTTTACCTCGTGTAATGATATGACTGATGAAGAAAGGAACAGGATTGTGGAAAATTTTCTGAGAGAATCGGATGATAAGTTTTTCTCAAGTGACTACGATATGACTGATGGTTGTGTAAGTGACAATCCTGATACTCAACCAAAAGGTGATCAAGAGGAGGAAAGAGGGAAAATTAAAAGAAAGCGGTCCAAGGTAAGTCTCCCAGACTATTAATGTGGCATACTTCCAATTGCCTACCGCCACACTCTTAAATTAGAGAGTTAGTTTTAAAATTGTTTGCAATACTTTTACAATTACATTTTAGCAGATGTTTTTTCAAAACTTAAGCGTTGAATACGTAGGTTTAATGAAAGATTGTTGCACAAGTTAGCACTTTTTACAATTAGACCAATGTATAGGCATTTCTGCATGAGAGAGCTAATGCAGAAAGTAAAATGGGACCTCATGTCGCTGAAGTAAATTTTATAGTATGGAAATTTTGGTCAAATCGGGTTAAAAATATTGATTTCTGGTTTTCGATTTAATAAGATTTTTTCAGTTTTTCCTGTACCTATTTCATCCCCTATTTTAATGATAAGCACACAAGAATTATTTCAAAAAATTTATGCAGTGTAATGTGTACAATTTACTACGTAATGCTTACAAAAAAATTCTCAAGTCGCTTAAATGGGAAATAACATGGTCGATGCGTCATTCCCCGTTTCCCGAATGCTCAGCCTGTAGTGACAGATTAGTCATGGGCATCACAAAACTGGTTTCTCCTGTCATCTATCGTCGGATGAGTGAACTGCTACAAGTTAATCATGGTAAAAGAATATTGTGCAAGCCCAAAAATTACCATCTCGAGTATTTTTATCTTAAATTCTCGGTATTCTGTCTTTCGACTTGAGGTCTCTTTCAACTCCTCAATTTCTCATTAGAAATGCTTAATTTTAACAATGAAATTGTGAGTGTATCCTTATTTTTAATTTATTTTTATTAAAAAATTCTTTAGCTTATTCTGATGCCTAATAGGCCTGTAAAATTAGATAAAAAATTAGTCATGCCTGGACAAAATTCCCGGAAAGCTGGAAATCGTCTTAATCTTTCCGTTTTAGATCAAAGTATATGAATTTGAAGTTTGTCCCATTTTTCCTAGTGTGCTTTCGACCTGGGACCACAAAAATATCAGAGTTTTGGGTAATTTTTTATTATTTTGTAAATAAGTAAAAAACCGTATATTCTACATAAAAAGTTTAAATACAAAAATTGTAGAGGACAAAATTCTGCATTTATTGAGTACCTTCTGATAAAGATACTTTGAATAGTAATTGATTTATGGTAAGTTAAATAAAGGGTTTTGGCGAATTTCTCTTTTAGGGAAAGAGCTATTACTGTAGGTCTCATGGTAATCCCTAAGCCCGAGACCATGATATCTGTTAGTTTTGAGGTCCTCAGAAGCCAAAAAACCCATACGTTCAAATCTATATAAATATATATGTATCAATATAGATGTATATGAATATATATACTTTTGTGTTTGTTTCCTCGATAACCCTCGCAAAAATGGTCCGATCTTAATAAAATTTGGCACGGACGTGTAAAGTAGT
Source organism: Flexamia atlantica (assembly GCA_035578135.1). NCBI lineage: Eukaryota > Metazoa > Arthropoda > Insecta > Hemiptera > Cicadellidae > Flexamia > Flexamia atlantica. Next base: position 18,635,118 of record JAQJVK010000003.1, on the reverse strand, counting down.
AATTATTTACACATGATCAAAAACCAGCCCGATCGAACCATCGCAAAGGGGGGTGAGGGGGGGTAAACCCCAAAAAATGGGGTTTATTGAATTTTTCATGTAGAAAAATTAAAATATTCTAATTTTGGTTTATACAGTTGAATTGAGCTCAAAAAAACAAATAATTTAGTATTTTAAATCATTGCTCTATGTCCATTGGTTACCGAGATACTGAGATTGGTAAACACAGTACGTTGTCCCAGCGATGTTAACCTTATGGGAAATAAATCAAATTGTATATCTCCCTTATTTCTGAACATATCTTAATAAAATTTGGTATGTGGCTTCATCTAGTTAAGATCTACTTGATTATAGCGTAAAATCAACAAATTTTTATATTCTTGAGGCAGCAAACCTGCCTACTCACCTTCCCAATGTTAACCTTATGGAAAATAAATAAAATTGTACAGCTAGCTTATTCCTCAATATTTTGATAAAACTTTTTTTGTGAAACATCTAGTTGAGGTCTATCTTATTAAGCAACATACCAAGTTTCAACGAGATACGTTGAGAAATAAGCAAGCTACACACATTTGTAGTTTTCCATATAAGATCAACACTTGGGAAATGAGTGGGCAGGTTTGCTACCTCAGGAATCTATAAACTTGGGGATTTTTGACCGTAATCAAGTCGACCTTAGCTAGATAAAGCCACATAACTAGTTTTATTAAGATATATTGGGAGATAAGGAAGGTGTTCAGTTTTATTGATTTCCCATAAGGTTAACATTGGGAAGGTGAGTACGCAGGTTTGCTGCCTCAAGAATAAATAAATTTGTGGATTTTATGCTATAATCAAGTAGATCTTAACTAGATGAAGCCACATACCAAATTTTATTAAGATATGTTGAGAAATAAGGGAGATATACAATTTGATTTATTTCCCATAAGGTTAACATCGCTGGGACAACGTACTGTGTTTACCAATCTCAGTATCTCGGTAACCAATGGACATAGAGCAATGATTCAAAATACTAAATTATTTGTTTTTTTGAGCTGAATTCAACTGTATAAACCAAAATTAGAATATTTTAATTTTTTTACATGAAAAATTCAATAAACCCCATTTTTTGGGGTTTACCCCCCTCACCCCCCTTTACGATGGTCCGATCGGGCTGGTTTTCGATCATGTGTAAATAATTACTACTTTACACGTCCGTGCCAAATTTTAATAAGATCGGGCGATTTTTGCGAGGGTTATCGAGGAAACAAATACATAAGTATGTATATTTATATACATCTATATTGATCATATATATTTATATAGATTTGAACGTATGGGTTTTTTGGCTTCTGAGTACCTCAAAACTAAAAGTTATCATGGTCTCGGGCTTAGGGATTACCATGAGACCTACAGTAATAGCTCTTTCCCTAAAAGAGAAATTCGCCAAAACCCTTTATTTAACTTACCATAAATCAATTACTATTCAAAGTATCTTTATCAGAAGGTACTCAATAAATGCAGAATTTTGTCCTCTACAATTTTTGTATTTAAACTTTTTTTGTAGAATAAACGGTTTTTTACTTATTTACAAAATAATAAAAAATTACCCAAAACTCTGATATTTTTGTGGTCCCAGGTCGAAAGCACACTAGGAAAAATGGGACAAACTTCAAATTCATATACTTGGATGTAAAACGGAAAGATTAAGACGATTTCCAGCTTTCCGGGAATTTTGTCCAGGCTAAATCTTTATTTTACTGGCCTATAATTCATTTCTTAAATAATAAATACTCTGTGAACGTTTAAAATGTTTTAGCATTTTATTTCCTTAAATAACCGTTTTGATCAATTAAAATACAAATGCAAGTAACTTTAAAAAAATCATGGCTTTTAGATTATATAAAAATTGTCCACCATTTAAAACTGAATTCCAGAGTGTTCATAACTGAAAACCGGAAAATAAAAGTCCCTTTTCATTTTCCACATTAAACAGTTGTTGCTCCTATCAAAAGTTGTCATATGTTTGAAAATAAAATGAATTTAAGGGATGTTTCTTGTAGGTTCTAGTTGTGTAATGATTGGTCAAACCTGATGTTTGGTCATGGAAACAATATCAAAATATTTTCACTATCTGAAGTTTTTGAAATTTGTCAGCAACTCCCTCTTATCTCTAGGCTGGATAGAAATGTGGTCAGTTAAAGCAACTCTAAAACTTGTTGAGTTATAGGTTTAATTTATAAAGTTATTGTATGTATCAATAGGTACTGTTTATTACTTTAAAAATTATTGAATATTTTTATCATAATTTGTCTTTAATATTTCCCATGGAGTTGCTGATGTAGTCCATCCCCTGCCAATCTCTGCCTTTCTCTGCTTTGATAACAATCGGCCGGTGAAAAAGAAGTTACTTTGATGGAGCATACACTCTTAAAGCGATGTCTGGTTAATAAATAAGAGCCAAATAAGAGGGAGTCTGCTGTGTTTAAATAGTAACGGTTTCAACAGATTTAATTTTGATTTGATTGAGCATGCACCAAAAGTCTGATAGAGTTTGGCTTAAGGATAGGGTTTTTGCATAGCCAGTAGTTGTATTTCCAATAAAAATAACAAAATAACACAATTTAGCATAATAACCCATTACTGTGCTTAATACATACAGTATTTTCTCGAGTAGTTAATTTTTGCTTGATTTTTTCAGACTGACGGTGAATTTAAGTGTGACATTTGCAAAAAAGGTTTTGATAAACCATTCTACCTGTATCGACACTTACGGAAGCACTCTGGCGAATTTAGATGCAACACCTGCTTTATGGTAAACTGCCTTATTCCATTTCCATTACTATGGAAAAAATGGTACTCAGAATTATCCCCTTAGTACTATAAAGGACAATATTAAAGCGATTGTTAGGAAAGAAAATTACATTGTTGTGGTTATATCCTATTACCTGTAACCTTTGTCGCCTGTCCCGTAAACTGTTTGGCATAGGACCCATTACTTAATATCACTTAATTAGGCTACCTGAAATCAGTACCCATTGTGATATTAGGTTAAGTCTGCATGAAATTAGGATAGTAATTTTCAATCTGTGATTAATTTTAATATATGTTTTATATATTTTCTGAATGCCATTTCATCAATTAGTCCTACCTAGTAAATAAAATCCTGTATGTGATATTTCATATCGCTTTTCATGCATGACCTGATAGCATTTTGATTTGTATTTAATCCTTAGCTTAAAGCCTGCCATGTACTTGATGTATTGACCTTTGTATTTGATATGTTGACCTTTGTATTTGTTGACGAGATCTATTGCACATGATGTTTAATGATCAATAAACGTATCTATCTACCTATATATCCTTAATCTTCTTCTAATATTTTAAAAATTCTTCTTATCTTCTTTATTACAGCATTCAGTTAACTTGTCAAGTGGGTAGGAGGTGGCTCTGGTTAGTGTTAGGTTTTTAAAGATGAAACAATTAAGAAAGTGCAGGAAGGTTATAGTAGTTTAAAACATCCTGCCCCAACATGGTCTTATTTATATCCAAGGGAGGCTCTAAGTCACAAAGTATCCATCAAATTTATTTTTACACAATAATCAAAAAATTTTAGATGATTAAGGAAATATTTCTTAAGAGATCTGTTTTTGATTATGAAAAAGCAACATCTTTTATGTATTTGAAAAATAGTGATAGGAGTAGCCTTTGCACCACTGCTAATCCAGCCATTTTCACAACCATAAATTAATTCTAAAAATCTTGATTTCAATATGTACTTCATAAACTACTTTTTTTATGAAATGTTACAATAAAATTTGAAATACCTAACTTTAAGATGCATGATTTTTGTGATGGGAACTGAAGCTGGTGACTGGAAGATGTCAAGAACACTTCCAACATTAGTGACAGCTTCCGTAGCTGGACCCAAAATTGGTATCTATGTCACATTGGCCAATCAGCATCCACTTGGGGAACAAAGTTGCTTATTGAGGGTCAGTGTGTACCTGCTTCAAAGGAAATGAAATAAATCAGGGTGTAATGAGTACTGGGCATTTGTTAAGTACAGTACACCTTGGATTATCCGGACCCCACACTATCCGGATCTCGGATTATCCGGACCGGTCTATCTGAGAAATTAAAACATTAAAAATCACGTCAAAAACATGATTTTAGCGAGTTTACAGGTGAAATTTGCCTTCTTAAAGGAAAATTTAAATGTAATACATTACTGTATTGCATTCTTTGTTTTTTAGAATGCAATTTACATTTGCATCAATGTATGTATGTGTAATACATTAATAGTTGAAGGAATCACATTGCCTATACAACATTTTCGTGAACGTAGTTTTCTGGATTGCTACTTGGGGCGCTAGCAGTAATCAATAAAGGCATAGCCCTCAGCAATTTTGGAGTTTGTTTATTGCTGTCATTTGATGTGTTATGTTATTTTTTAAGGGGTACTGTAATAAGTTTTGGGTTACTTTAAGTTTCGTCATGATTATTTCAAGTTTGAGTTATTTTTGAGCTATGGTGATTTAATCTTGATAAATTAAATATTTTAATCCGTCGTTTTATTCCAAACTTAAACCTTAAGTACGATAAAAGTTAACACTATATTCATATGATTAATAATAAAGTTTAGTTTTTTAGTTTAGTTTAGTTTTTAAATTTGTTTGAAAATTAAACAACCGTAAAATTTGAAAGAGTAACATGTTGTATAGTCTTGACTTGCCGTTTGCAACGTCAGTTTAGCAGAGGCTAAGGTACGCAATCGCTATTTAGGCGATAATGTAATAACCTTGGACAATCCGGCTTTTTTGTCATCCTGATCGGTGTTCCACTACATTAATCCGGATAATTCGAGGTGAACTGTAAATGATTTCTCATTTAACACTTCTTTTAACTTTTCTAGGTGTTTGCCCGCAAGGAGAATCTGCAGAATCACCGGCTGAGTTGCCCCAACCAAGCGGACTCCCAGGACGCCGTCCGGCGGGTCAGGATGTCCTGCAAGTTCTGCCGGCTGCAGTTCCACTCCCTGTCGTCTCTCCAGGAGCACATGGAGGCACATTATTGCCCGGGTAGGCAGCGGTCCAGCCAGTCAGTGTCGGGACGGGCTGCGTTTTTGTTTAGCACAAAGAAAATTACCGGAGAACTTTATATCTTCCTCATCCCATTCTCTCACTCTTTGTTATAATTTGCTTTAAATTGATTCCTTCACTGTGGTAGAATAAAACCCTGATCTTTATTCCAGTTCGTCACGAGTAACAGGTTCTTCATGCTTCTTCATAACCTGTGTGGGTCGTGTTAACCGTTTACTCGTGGCAAAGCCAACATTTCCAATTTGTGACAACTTCCGTTTCTGTACGCAGTACTGGTACCTAAACTAGTCAGGATCCCAGTCATTAATACTCAGTGATTGATTCATAACCCTGTTATTTTGTACCATGGTTAATTCATTTTTTCAAACACCTTAATTTTTTTTAAATCGATTTGAATGGCATTAATGTATTGCTGTAAAAATCAGGTGCAACAGTCAAGTAACTTATATCTTATCTTAATGAAATCTATTATTCAAAAGCTGTTTTTAAAATCGATTTGAATGGCATTAATGTATTGCTGTAAAAATCAGGTGCAACAGTCAAGTAACTTATGTCTTGTCTTAATGAAATCTATTATTCAAAAGCTGTTTTGGTTTGGGGTCAACATCAAAAGAAATCATTGTATTGTTTTAGGTAAATTCCAGCCTGGTGTAGAAAAATATGCCTTAAAAAAATTATATTACTTTTTTACAGGTGATACCTGGGAATGTACCTGTAAGGAGACTTCAAACAGTTCAGACCATTTTCTAACTCACAAGTGCGCTCTCAGTAAACCATTTAAGTCGTGCACAAAATGTCGTATAAAGTTCAAGTCAGTGAAAGATTTTGTGGAACACAGAAGCCATCCAATCTTAAGTAAGTCATTCCCATGAATTTTTGTTGAATTAAAATCATAGAGAATAGATGTAGGGATTGTTTTCATCCAAGGATTTACTTTTCTTAGCATTGAGGATCATTCTATTAAGAGACCAAGGGCTAAATTTGATTACATACGAAATTTACTAAAATACAAACAGAAAATAATTAATTATTTGAATAATGTGAAACTACAACTAAAGGGAAATCCAAGAACGGGATTGAAAGGGGAATTCAGGATTCAGATCAAGATACTTACTGGGTTAGGCTTTACTGCATCTGAGTATACCATTGAAACAGTGCTGCATGACTGGAAAGTTCTCATACAGAAACCCCTTGAGGAATACTCATTGTCAGGTTTCAATTTTAGAAATTGAATTACTGGATCTATAAGTTTCATTACATTCATTTATCTCTTGGTCAACAACTTATCTTTTTATGTGAATGTAGGTTTAAAAAGGTTATTGAACTCGTTATTATTGATTTGAAAGGTTATTAAATTATAATTTTTAAAATTATGGGTTTATTAGTTCAAGGGTTACGAGAACCAATGAAAAATGTATGATGAATTTTTGTGAAAATATAAACTGAAAAAAAAACTGTATGCTGTTGCAGGTGACATAAGTGAAAGATTAACTAACCATCTTAAACACCATTTAGGTCTAAATTATCTCTTGAACTGATCCTTGTTTGGCAATATTTCATGGTTACAGTTCATCCCATTCCTATTAAAATATCAATTTAATTTTTTCATTCAATTTTTTTTATACTCTTTGCAATCTTCATTCAACATGTTGAAGCATGTGATAGGCATGTTGGGTCATAATGGATGGCTGCATTTACCAACCACCGTTATGCTTACTTATCTATATTTTTGTTATTTATTTCATTACTAACTATCTGGCAACTTATAAGGCGTAGTATTGAAATTTTACTACAGTACTTTCAAACAACTTTTTTATGTAATTTGAGTTTTACTGGCAATGGAACCGTAATGGAACATGTTTTTGAGCCATAAATAAGTTGTTTCCAGCATTTAAAGAAACTACTCCAGGCCGTTTTAGAGGTAATCAAGTAATCAATCAAGAAAGCAGGAATCATTCACATACACTGCTCATATAAGGGTTTAGTTTAGGATAACAAATTTTGATTAGTATTATTTATTCTGAATTCCTATATTGGTAGGAATGTCAATTTATGATCTATCATAAAGAATGTCTTTCATGATTTTTACCAAACCTAAAGTAGGTCTATTTTAAGTTTTTTTTTCATTACATCACTCATTTGTGACAATCGATAGTCAAAGTGTTATACTGAATCCAACACATGTAGCATAATCTATAATTTATTTTGGTTGCAGACATTGCCAAAAAACATTGGCCAGTGCTGTGTGAACAAAATGTCGGGTTTAGTTTAGGATAACAATTTATGTTTTGATTAGTATTATTTATATTGAATTCCTACATTGGTAAGAATTATAAGTTTTTTTTTCATTGCATCACTCATTTTTGGCAATTGATAGTCAAAGTCTTCGGCTGTACTATACTGGACCCAACACATGCAGCTTAATCTATGATTTATTTTGGTTTCAGACATTGCCAAAACACGTCATCGGCCGGTGCTGTGTGAAGTCTGCGGGGTCTTCAGCCAGACTGCCACTGGGGCCCGACTGCACAGACTAACACACGGTGAGCCAGAGGGGTAATAGGCTTGCTTCGAAAAAATTAAAATATTTTTGATTTATTTCTACTACGATTCTCTGCGTAAACAGCCTAATCAGAACCTTGATCTATGTTACTGATTTTCGATACACTGCAGGATTGACTTCCCACAGTTTTGTGGGACAAAACAACCAAAAAAGTTCATTAATTGTTGATACATTGAGATTTTGTATTCAATGGCAAATTACAATTCAATGCATTCAAAAATTTTACTATGTAATCAGAATTTTGATGTTATAGGCCTAATGAATTTATTCCCTAAACATTATTAAGTGTATTGTTACAGATGAGAAAACTCACACATGTTCTGTTTGCGGAAAATCGTTTGTCAGGCTGAGCTTACTTCAGGAACATTCAAAGAAACATGAAAATCTTTCTTGGGTAATCTGACAACATTTTACATACAAATCCGTAGTTTAATTTAACTCTTAATTTCAATAAAAATAGTCCTGTCATCTCTTAAAAAGATGAGCTATTAAATATTCTTGCAGTTTGAGTTGGAAGAGTTTGAAATCCAACATGCTTTACTTTATGTAATAAAGCAGCAAATTCATGAGTTGTAAATGCTTTACTTTATATAATTCCTCTTGCATTTATCTGCATTTGACCTGAAAGCAGTGTTTTCTTCTCTTTCCTACTTTACTTGCATTGTTAGTGGGATTTAACTTGGTTGGATATGAAAACTGCCTTTAAAACTAGCACCATGCAGATAATATATGGTATCTGTTTGTGAGTTATTTAAAGAACACAATACTTAAATATTTTTAATGAAAAGTTTCAGTGAGGTTCAAGACACCGAAAAAGAAAAATTGAGATAATTAATTTAATTCTGTTATTGATGTTTTTTAATTTGGTCGTAGGAATGCCCAGTATGTTCAAAGAAGTTCACAACTGAAAAACTATGCTTGAAACATCAGAAAAACACACACATTGAGCCTTCTTTCACATGCAGTTATTGTAATAAGGTAACATTCAAGCTGATTACGTTTTATGCTTTTTACAGAGAGTGATTTCTTTTCTGATTTGTTTATGTCAAGGAACTATTGCAAAATGTAAACAAATGAAGGGGTCCCCCGTAAAATGTTCTAAACGACAAAAACCTAGTTTCAAGTAATCAAGTGTTGAAAGTATAATTCTAAAATTTACGGTTTTCTTAAGGTTAGAACTGATAATCATGTATAATTTTTTAACACCTTATTTATAACATCATAATGTAGCCTTATATTGAATTTGTACTTGCCATTAAGCATTTTAAAACATTTTACGTGTTTGTGTAGGGGTTATAACGTTCTAAACGACTGGCACTTGAAACGTTCTCTGACGGACTGCTCTTCTACTTTGGGAGAAAACATCAGGGAATGTAGGAATACCAACAGAAACAAAAATAAAACTTAATATAAAACAATTTTATCTATGTGAAAGTACCAAATCGTAATGTTGTTACTAAAACGTGATAAGTCATTTTGCTAAAAGTTATCCATATGTGGTGCTTAAAACGTTATTCTACCCACTTCTTTTGGGGGCAACTTTCAGGCCTTGGCTTCTCAGTTTTTGAAATATAGGGTAATCTAACTTTTCTTCATTCATTCCTGGTCTTACCCTTCCACTTTCCAATATTTACTTCATGTCTTTTACTTTTATTTACGCGATTTTGTTCCTTAGGTGACAGCGCAACGATCGGCGGGGATTCCATCTTTCGGCGAATAGAAAGTTATTCCCCAGAAAGTCCGTGCAGCCCCACGAAGCACGCAAACTTTGCCAGACGAAATCAGGGCTACCAACACAAATATCTTCAAAACAAAATATACCACGGTGTAGCTCATGTCCTAGAGAACCTTTTTCACTGAATATCTCCGATTTTGAAATTTTGTCGTTTAGAACGTTTTACGGGGGACCCCTTCAAATGCAGTGACATGTTTTATTGGAGCAATGAGTAAATACCAACAAGCACATAATAAGAATAGAGAGGAAATTTCTATTTTTGAATGACACGTTTCTTAGGTGAGGATTATTACTTCGTTCCTATTTTTTGGGCTTCACTCACCTTAGTAAGATTTCCTTTGGGGCTTGTCAGTTGACGAAAACACACACGAATCACACGTAACACACACGACAAACATACGAATATTTAGAAGCGTCCCAAAGCCTAACCCGACGGTGGTTTGGTGGTTCGCCGTTCTGCCCGCGTGCGGGAGCAACTTAACCGGCTCAACCCTTGAAAAAGCGTGGCGTTATTTTTATTCGTGGCCACGCGAAACGTCGGGTTAGACTTTGGGACGCTTCTAAATGTTCGTATGTTTGTCGTGTGTGTTTTCGTCAACTGACAAGCCCCAAAGGAAATCTTAGTAAGGTGAGTGAAGCCCAAAAAATAGGAACGAAGAGAGGACATTTGTATCTCTGGAGCATTGTTGGTGTTGAACTGAAGTGAGTCCGCCTTGGTGGTTTGGGGTACTGTCACGAATCGTTGCTAAAAATGCTAGTAGATAAAAAAAACTCTTTTCAAATAAACTGTGGTTAGAGGCACTGATAATCAACTAACTCACTACACTTTTTATTGCAAAATTGGATGAACTCAAAAGCGATATAGGTAGAGAGGCACATGATGAAGCTTGAGTTTGAAGTTTCACTGTAACTAATTAAAAAGATACTAGCAGCCCGCGTCACTTCTTGACTTAAAAACAACTTGGTAAAATAGGTTTAGTTTCATGTTGATTATGTATGGGAGTTTTGCAGCGTAAAATACCTTTCAATGAGAAAATATGTGAATTGTTGTGATTTTTTAAATTTTATAGACTAATTCTTGGTGTCATAGCATTGGAATAAAATTGCCAGTAATTGAAATTTCTCATCGCGGCAAAAGTTTCAAAATAGCTCATTACTTTAGACTTCAAACTTCAATGTGGGTAAGACATTCCTCACAGAATTTGAGAAGTTTATTCATTTAAGCTGCTATAAAAGTGTTTATGTATATGTTCTACACTTTGAAATTTCGACAGTGCAACAAAATTCATTTTGCATGAAATGCGGGTTAGTTTTAATGGATCTTCATCGCTTGGCACATCTCCATGTCTCTGTTTTAGAGTTTTCTTTCAAAAGTATTGAATATTTATGTTAATTCTACATAATATCTACGCGACAGTTTCTTACATTCATCTTTGTTAGGTCTTACCAACAAACGATAAGAAGACGGCCAAACCACTGATCTACTGAAGAACTAATTTCTAAATACATTTATAAATCTTGTATTATAGTTCTTTCTTGAATTCTTATTTCTTTGTTTTTCTAACATCCTTTCTAAAAACAGATATTTTTGTATGTTTTTGTTTAATGTTTACAATCAATCAAAGTTATTATTGTGATTGCCATTCAGTATGTAGGCAACATTAGAGGTAAAAGAGAAAATTGCATTTCAAGAGAAGGAGCTGCATTTCATACACCAGAATGAAATGCATCATAACTTGACTATATCCTATACTCTTATATGAGCAATTTTATCGTCCGTTCTTGTATGCTTGCTTGCACAACGATCTAAAAAACGGCTCCGAGGATTTCTTTCAAAGTCTGGAAATAAGTATTTTATGACTCAAAAACGTCTTTTATACAGATTACTTGGCCGGAAAAAATCTATTAACGTAATAAATTGAATTTAAAAGTTGTAAAATTTTAACATTGGCCTTATGGGTTGCCGTGATGGAAACGAAAATAAACAAGGAAAGTGTAAACAAATGAAGTAATCATAACAGCTGTTTGGAATCTACAGCCATCAAGGGAAAATACAGCGAGTGGGATGAAGAGTCCATGGAGCAATAAAAAAGGTTACTATTTATCAATTTTATGACAATGAAATATTTTATAGTAACTGGATGAACTCGTAAACATGAAATAACACCGAGCAAGGCTTGGTCCACCATGTACTTTTTATAATATTCTAGCTATAAAACAATAAAATAGCCATTCACCATAAAAACAAATTATTCAACGCTGATAACAGCTAAAAAATAAAATTTTCAAATCGACCTGCATTTTTTTCACATCTTGGATACACGTTTGGCAAATTTTTATCCAATCAAATGTCATAACTTTCTATTAAATGCTTTCATTAAATAGGCATATAGTTATTGGTACATTTCAAAATCGAGTAAAATAGGCAGGGTAACCATGAACACTTAAATATCCATTGCATTCCAAAATACAGATTTTATGTTGCATTTTAAAACTTGAATTCTTTTCGTAAATATTCAAGTAATATTGATATTTTAGAACTCTAAATGTTGAAACATGCATCAGTGTGTTGAAACATGCATCAGTGTGTTGAAACATGTATCAATGTACGTATTCTATTTACTAACTATTGGGCCTCTACCCACCTCCAGGTTTATGGCGAAAAGTCCGTCCGTCCGTTTAATGCTGATTTTTTGAAAAAAACCTCTTGTCAAAAAATTTGCGCTAAACAGACGGACGGACTTTTCGTCATAAACCTGGAGGTGGGTAGAAGCCCAATAGTTAGTAAATATAATAAAAAACCCCACCAAAAAACATGTCATTTAAAGAAAGAATATTACGTATTCATTCTCAACAGTTTGTTAAAAAATTCCATCTCCAGAACACTTCCTGAGTTACTTATATTCCTTTTTAAGTTTCCTTTTAAGAAAATAAATACAGTAAATTAAGATGATTACAGACTCTTGGTCTTAGTTTCAATAGGTCAAATACTCCTTATTTTCTATTGTCTTAAAAAATGTCAATATTTAAGAAATTAAATTCATAATTTTAAATGTTAACTGATTTTTGCTAGCCCCGCATTCTGTGGTATATCTCTGGAACTATTCCAAATTTTGATCATCTGTTTTGTTACAAATAAATATGAATTATAATAAGTTCACAAGTTCTACTACAGATAGTAGCACTTTCGCTGGAATTTCAAAAGCCTCCTATGTGAAAGTTTTTCATGGGATATTTTCCAAACCATCAAAAGGCACGTCTAGAGAGTAATAGCTTTAATTTGATACCAAATATGTGTAGAAAAGTGAATTTCCAGGGGTTGATTTGCTCTGTACAAAATCACAGAAATTCTTTTAATAATATAGATTCTATAATAATTAATAACAAAAAACACAGTAAAATGTTATAAATACGACCTCAATCCAACTTTATAAACATTGAAACATGAATCATATGTTTGGATTTAATTTGTTCATATGATTTTTTTTATTTGTTTTGATTTTGACTGATTTTAGATCGTTGATTGTATGTTTGCTTATATTTTTATACTATAACAAGAATACACTTACAAAAAAATATTAGACTAATAATTATAAGAATAACAAAAAGCGTATTACTGGAGTGTATACTGATGTGATTCCCATGATCATTTCCCTTATATCTAAAGCTTTTCAATTATTATTTAATATACTTTTTGCAATAATTACATAAGGTGTTTGAAAAATTTTCTCTTACATAATAGGGGTGGGCGAGTAGTGGATTTTGATGTCGAGTCGAGTCGAGTCGAGTATTAAGCCAAAAACTCGAGTATCGAGTCGGGTCGGGTCGAGTCGAGTAGTTGTTTGTGAAAAGTAATGAAATTTTAATTTTTTCAACTAAAATCCTTTTTCAATTTTACTTATAAAATTGGTCCACTTTATTAAAGCTTATGTTTTTATATATTTCTTAGAAAAATAAAATTCTATTGTAATACCCCTACATTGCATAAACCCTCCTTTTAAATGAATAAGTTGACTATGCTAAAAAATCACTCAAAATAACAAATCAGTTAATGTAACATCACAAAATAAATTTATGTAGAATATGCATAGTTGTGAAATTTAAGCAGTAATAAGATTTAATTAATAGCCTACTATTTAAACAATCAAAAACAGTTTTATATTTTACCTAAAAATAATTGTTGGCCCTAATTAAAACCTTAGCAGAGAAATTGTGAAAGAAAGAACTAAAAACATCAGGGAGGAGAGCTGTGCCCAGTTATTTGTTTACTTCTCTAAACCCAACCCGTGCCTTGCCTGACTGCTGAACTATTGTTTTTGACATCCAATCACTTGAGCATGAGTGACACAGCTGCGACCAGATAAGAATAAGATATCCCCCAATACAAAAATCATTAAACCTAATTGTTTTATGAAGTCCACTTTACCTATGAAGTCCACAACTTTCTTCTCATTTTTACAAATCAAATGAGACAGAAATGAAGGCTAAGTACCATTTCAAAGATAAAATATAATTACAAATTTAAAGTAGGTCAGAGCTAAATATAGCTGCTGTCAGTTTTCAATTTCTGAATTCAGAGACATCTCTCAGAATCTGGTATTTCTAGATAACTGTCAAAATCCATTCTTCTATGAGTTAATGAAATATTTTCGAGGTTACTGTTATGAAAAACTCGTGGACGGCTGCGAAAATCGATAGCGCATTTCTATCGGTCGCGGCTAAACGCGGATGTAGCTTTTCAAAACTCGCGATCTGCCGCGAAATACGATCGCACGTATTTGCCGATCGCCGAAAATCGGCAAATGTAGCGTTGCTAAAGTCGCGGTCGGCCGAGAAATACGAGCGCGCGTATTTGCCGATCGGCAAATCGTCGCGAAAAACGATCGCGTGTATTTGCCGATCGTAAATAAACGAAATGCAACTTTGCGAAACTAGCGATCGGCCGTAAAAGTCAGTCGCGCGTATTTGCCGGTCACAAATGAACAGAAAATGCTGCTTTATTGTGAAACTAGCGAGGAGCTGCGATAAACAATTTGCCGATTGCGGATAAAAGGCAGATGTAGCTTTGCGTAACTCGCGATCGTCTGTAAAATTCGATCGCACAAACGTAAATCGCACGTAAATTCGGCCGCCGCGTAAACGGCAGGAGTAACTAACTACTCGACTCGTTTTAGTCGAGTAGTTGGAACTACTCGACTCGACCTCGAGTAGTAGCAACTACTCGAGTAATTACTCGACTGTCGAGTACTCGCCCACCCCTCCATAAATTAAATAAGCTCGCACATAAAAAAAAATTCTTTAGAAATTCGCTGTGTACGTAGGTCTGCTGCGATGGGGGTATTTGAGGTTTAATTTTATCTCTAAGCTTCTTTTTTAATTGAGAAACAAAAAGTGTTTATTGTTTAGGTTGTTATGGTTGATTTTTGTGTATTATGGTAATATCTGATGTTTTAAGAATGTTTGATGTGAAACTAAATTTACTCTTTTTTTTGTTTCAGACTTTTCGCCAGAAAGTTAATTTTAAGAGACATTTAAAGACCCATGAAAAAAATCATGTTTGCTCTTTTTGTGATGAAAAATTTCCTTCCTTGAATCTACTAAATGATCATTTAAAAAAGAAGCATATTAAGAATGTTTACATGTGTAACAAGTGTCATGATGTCTTTTCATCGGTGAGTAATTATTGATCTCTAATTTGGATCTGATTTGTTAAATGCTACTTAAAAGTAACAATTTTAGTTATACGTAATAAAATGTCAGATATGGACTGAGAGGTTCTAGAAAATCTCCTTATGCCTCAGCCAATAAAGAAAATAACCAAACCTTTCCAGTTTTATCTCTGAACTTTGTTTCTCAAGAATTAAAAGCATTGGAAGCTGGTATAATGAGTAAGAATGGTAAAATATTATTCAACAGCCGTATATATTACATTGAAATTCCGATAATTCAAACTTTGGTCATCTGCAAGATTGCTTAATCCAAAATGCGTGGGCGCAGTGATGCAAATGGTCTTTAATTTGATTTTGTGTAAATAGGCGGAATAATTTTGCAAAAGATGATGAAACATATTTACTGACTGGGTGGGTAGACAAAACATACCGATTGCAAGCTACAAAAGGAATAACTCCAAAATTATTCTAATTTGATTTTGTGTAAATAGGCGGAATAATTTTGCAAAAGATGATGAAACATATTTACTGACTGGGTGGGTAGACAAAACATACCGATTGCAAGCTACAAAAGGAATAACTCCAAAATTATTCACGTGATTTTGGTATGTCCTCCCATTCCTAATTTCCAAAATAATAAACTCGGGTTGGTTTTCACATGAGAGAAATGAGAAATTGATGAAATGAATTATTCATAAAGTTTAATGCTGTTTCAGAATGAATTATTTATAAAGTTTAATGCTGTTTCAGATTTGGAGACTTAAAGTACACTCTCGAAGAAAACATGCTGAGAGCAATGAGAGGTATAAGTGCATTTACTGCCAAATGGAAATTCGATATAAGACTTCGTTGAAGAGGCATCTCAATGCCCAACACAATGACAAAATGGAGGAATGGAATTCTCCTAAGGCCATTGCGGACATGATGATCAATGCTGGTAAGCAGCCTGCCAGTGCAAAAAAGTTTCGAAACTTTTAAAATATTTCTTCAGAGCTCACCTACTCCACCCTTCAGCACACCTTTATACTTTTCGTTATTGTGTTCCAGTGCAAAGAGGTTTCAGCATTTTTGTCCAAAAACATGTAAAAGCCTAACAGGTATTAACAGGGATTTTACAGGTATTAATAACCTGTAAAATTTCATGTTGGCATAACGAGTGAGATAAATTTTACCTGTTAATGAAAGTTTAGGATATTCCCAGCTTTTTAGACAACACCAGTTTAAACTACTTACTTACTCTTTGCATTGAAGTAATTTTTATTCTTTGACCTAAGTATGATCTGAATTTTTATAGTTTTTCAAGTGCCAGCAGCAGTGAAACAAATACCTTACCACCTTTTGAGCAATTACCATGTGAGTCTGGATAAACTGGAAATTCAACATGCTTTCTTTAATTAAAATGAAACAAACAACTTGTTAGAGGAATAGCACAAGTTTGCATTTGTAATTTATCGTTTGGTTGTCCAGAAATTGATTTGCCCTCGAGTCAGGATTGTCAAGATTTGATGGCCGCCAATGTGACATTCCCCCTCAGCGATATCCTTCAGACAGCAGCAGTTGATGTTATGGGTGAGCCTTTTAGCAACATCAACGATAATTAGTATTTACTAGTAGCTTGTAGGGGCAAAAGCGCCTAAAAATAAAATACAAATGCTGGATATTTAATATTTCCTTCATTTCACAAATTGGTAACAGTTTGACGGAATTAAACGTTTAAAGTGTAATATTAAAGCTTTTTTGACATTGGCTGGTAATGGGAGAAATAGCAGAGTTACGATGGTATAGATGAGATATAATAAACACAACATCTTTCAGTTATATTCAAATTATATTCTTAAATTAGGTAACTAACTTCAAACAATACAATCATGGGAACCATAACAAAAGATCATGATAATATAAACAAACTATTTGACATATCAAATAGCAACAAAGCAGACAAAGCAGACGGTTTTAGATCCCAATGCTTTTTAAATGGCAGATATTTTACGTTACTTCTCGTTTTCTGGTGTTTTTTTATGCAATTCCGTATTTTTCCCGCCATCACGGAATAGAGACCTTAAATTTGAGTCCTCCCCCATCTTTCTACGACTTGTCAGACGCCCACAATTTTGACGCAAAGAATCACCTTACGAAATTAAATATATGATAATTTAAGAAAGTCATAAAAAATAAGTAATCTGACGTGCGGTTCATAGGAGTTATTGATTGCCAGTGGAATTATAATGGAATTTTAAGTTGTACACTTTTTAAATTTTTATCCCCCATGTGCAAAGTAGGGCACATGGGGCTTTTGTACATCACTTTCTCGTACGTTGCTTCAAATTAAGATTTTCTGATTTCTCATGCTCCTACCCCAATTGGTGCACTACAGTGGACTTCCTCTTTTTTTTCTCCTTGGGTTCGGGACTCAACTGGATAAGAATTTGTCTGGTTAATCCGCCAGTTTTAAATGTGCCCTAAAATTCTTTCAGTTATACCAAATGATTCACACCGTATATGCCAGAACTGATTATTTTGAATTAGATTATCTCTAAAATTTCCTACGTGAATTATAGATATGGTCTGCTTCCTGAAGATATAGGCTACTTTAACTAGGATGTTGGATAAAAATTGGGTTGAAAGGAATTCCCTTCCGCGTACTCTAGATGAGTTAAAGAGATGGTAAAAAAGTGGCCGGGTAACAGATAGTCTACTGTAATCACATTTCAAGGCAATGCACTGCCATTGCTTTGGCCAGATTTAAAAAAAATATTCATTTGGTTTCAGGTTTTGGGAACTTGTGGGAAACATGTTAATGTTTTTCAGAGAACATGTTAAAAAAGTTGATATGCAATTGATTTATGGTTAAAGCAGTTTGGTAAAGAGAAAGTCGATTGGGAATGAAAATGGTTAGAGACTTTTTTATTTAATGGGTTAAATTTTTGTCTCAATTGAAACGTTATATAGTTTTATTTCATCAAAACCAGAAAAGCAATTTTTGAAGCACAAAACTAACTGAGGTAACTTATAGGGCCTTTATTATTATTTAATTTGTTGGACTTTTCCTATCGCTTCTAGTGTTTAAACTACACTACGTTTCGAGAGGTATTGAAACTCCTCTCGTTTTCAAGTGACCCTACTTAAAGTTACATTAACCTACTTATGTTTATTTAACCTACTTTTTTTGGGTTTTTTTGTTTTTTTGACATACAATTACATTTAGCCATCATTCAACAGAAATCTCACTCACACAAAATTTCATACAAAACACATTAAACATACTTAATACAGAAATAAAATTAAAACTAAAACATATTACATGATAAAGGGCACAGAAAATTAAAACAAAAACATATACCTTACTGCCGGCAATGCCTCCAAGCTGGCAGTGGCACGACACGCACACACGTCCACTCACACTCACATACGCAACTCGAATGAAGAGCGTCTGTGAGAGCAAGTGGAGGGGCCGCTCCCCCGTCATTGCCGGCAGTAAGGTATATGTTTTTGTTTTAATTTTCTGTGCCCTTTATCATGTAATATGTTTTAGTTTTAATTTTCTTTCTGTATTAAGTATGTTTAATGTGTTTTGTATGAAATTTTGTGTGAGTGAGATTTCTGTTGAATGATGGATAAATGTAATTGTATGTCAAAAAAACAAAAAAACCCCAAAAAAGTAGGTTAAATAAACATAAGTAGGTTAATGTAACTTTAAGTAGGGTCACTTGAAAACGAGAGGAGTTTCAATACCTCTCGAAACGTAGTGTAGTTTAAACACTAAAAGCGATAGGAAAAGTCCAACAAATTAAATAATAATTACAAATCCTTCGCTATTATGAATTTTAAAAATACAGTTATAGGGCCTTGTTTGCTATTGTCAATGGTGTGGTAAACACACTTGTCACGGCTTTTTTTGCTTTGTGAAACGGCCTCTGATGTACAGAAAAATATCCTGGTTTGGATGAGTCATTTAGTTGTTAAGAAAAATTTCAGAAATCACCTTATTTTTCTGTTCTCAAACCATTTTAGATAGAATTTATAAATTTGACTAGTTGTTAACATTTCTATTGCTGTTTTTACTGATTTTTTTTTATATTTTAGATACCGAAGAAAATACAAATACTGACCCTCAAGATCCAGGGATCGATCAGTCATCAAATACAAACTTAGCTGCTACATTTGCACCGGAGGATGTGACAGAATCAAGCACTCCTCAAGAAATCACATTTGGCCTCAACAACCTTCCTGGACCTGAAAGTAAAGCAATCAAATTATTTTTTTCCCAATAGAAATTAACATCCAATTTCAGTAATGTTAACACCATAAGAGATTGTTTGGCTGCACTAAATGTAATAAACAACACATATTACAAAGTTCATCAGAAACAAAAATAAGTCATATTTATTAAGTTTTAGAGAGCTTCTTTTAAAAATAGCTGGCACCTCACATGTTGCACTGTTTTCCTTATCCACTTCCTATATAAAGCCTAAAATCTACATATTAAAGCCTAAAATACCCGAAACTTTTGAGAAAACCATAAGTCCGACATCCATCAACCCCATACTTGAATGAAAAGTCTCGGCGAAAATATTTGTTTACTGACAAAATATTCCCTAAGGACATAAATTTAATGAAAAGGGTTGAACAAACTTTGTTTACACAATATGACAAACAAACAAATGTCACAAACTTCCACATTTATAGTATCGGTAGGATTAGTGAGATTTCGTTTTTTCATCATGATGTAGGAATCAACAAGTAAATTATTTAAATTTGGTTAAAGTTAATTTTTTAAACAGATATAAGAAGAGAAAGTATACCTAGCATTGAATTCATTTTATATTCCAGTTTGTGAATAAATAAAATTTGTATGAATAAATAAATTTGATGTCTTTAAACAGCAGTATTTTGTTTGCACAGAATGTCAGTTATTGCAATTTAAACAACACACTAAGAATTCACTGGCTCTTTGTTTGAAATTCATTGTTGGTGATGGTGATTTTATATTTTGATTAGGATTTTTGCGGACATTTGCCATCACTGATTAGTAAAAAATTAGTGAAACTTAGTGAAACTGATTAGTAAATTGATTAGTGAAACTTGTTTTTTACTAATCAGTGATGGCAAATGTCCGCAAAAATCCTAATCAAAATAAAAAAAAAATTCACTGGCATTGAAACCAGTTCAACTATCTAGCAAATTGAGCCCCTCTTTATTGGCCTTTTTCCAGCAATGTGCATATTTTGTGCCTAACTGTGTGAGAGGATGTATTTTCCATATTTTTGCTTTCGATAAACTATACATAAGCTGCATTTTTTAGCATTGTTGTTCGCAGGCGTAACTCAACTGGTCAGTGTGGAAGGGGATTACCTCTCAGTGCCTGTGACCGTCATCTGTGACAAGCCTCTCCCGTCCCTGAATATTTCAGGTAATTGTCTCAAGACGATTGACAATTTTTTTTAGCCGCTTTAGTAACCAGACAAATTAGAAGAACGAGCAGATTCTGGATTATGTAAATAATTGTTAGGGGAAAGCAAAGATGTTGAAAGTTCAGAGTAACCATCCCAGGACTTTCATCGGGAAAATTGAGTTTGAATCAGCAAATATTTTGGATCAAGAAAATTTATTACTGAAACAATCATAATTAATAAATAGCCTACAATGTGTTATAAAAATTAATCCAGCCACTTATCCACAATCGTTTAAAAGCATAAACTGAATACTAGTGAACACTGAACTTGTTGAAATGGGCCGGAGCACTGTTTTTAGGGCTGTGCGAGGGGTAATAGTGTCAAATAACATAATCACCAACAATTTACCATAACAGTTAAGGGGGCTAAATAAATTGGGGAAACAAACAGGGGGTACTTCAGATTATACGACAATTGTTAAAATTTTACATTATGTTTTAATAAAACACTAAATCGAAGGTTTAAAAAGGGATGATTCTAAAAATAGCCCATGTTGTTATCTTTTTGTAGCAATAATATTGTGTAATTTATATATTTTTCAGACCCACAAAATTCAGTTGCCATTAATCAAGGAACAACGTTGGCCTATCCTGTAGTACTACCAGAGGGATGTGTGCTTACTCTGGACAACAATCTGGTAGCAAAACAGCCAACCGAAGAAGCTTCCACGTTGATTAATGTCAATGACTTTCAAGCCATCAGTGGTAGGTGTTGTAGGATACATTCATTATTTCCTTTCGTTTAAAAAACGTTAAGAGCTTTAACATTTTCCTGCAAATACTACACATAATGCTCAAACCACTTACGATTCATCAGTCTCTTATAAAAAGATCTTGTTGTAATTTTCTTCACATATCATTACATGTGTTATGGCTGACACTGGGCACAAAACCAGGCTGCGAGGACATAAACAACTTGAACTTATCTTTAACCGTGTATGTAGGTACATCAATTTTCAACACTTGGGATTTTTGTTAGTCCATTTTTTATTATTCGAACTGCAGGCATGAATTGCGATCATACTTGTAATAATTTTTAGAGAAATTTAAGTTAGTCATAAAAAATTTTCACCATTACTCTAATTGTATTTGCGCCAGTGGCTTTTTAGTAAAGCTTCCAGTGGCTTTTGCTCAGTACTAAATTTTTATTCATTGTAACTGGAATTTAATGTTTTTTTGGTTGTGTTTTCACAGTCTCTACTTCTGCCGAAATGCTATTTGAGTTTTTAACAATCCGATACCTTCTCGGCTCCTAAAGCGTCAAGTTATTGAAGGTCAACTGTATTACATCTTCCTCAGACACTATTCAAAGGATTCAATATAGGCTAAGTTAGTTAAGAATGATTTTCATATCGCTCACTGATTTACCTCCAATAAATAAATAGTAAAAGGTTTTTAAATTGATAATTATAAAATAATTTAAAACTCATTTATTGTTTATTTATGTCTACAGGGGCAACGACAAGTGCGTTAGTCTTGACTGCAGAAGATGACAACGACTCAAGCCCACAGTTACAAAACCACGTTCTCTACTACATTGTTGATGATTCAGTTTCAGATGTGTGATTGAATTTAGATTGAGTAAATACATACATTGTATGATGTTGGCTCATCATATATTTTTGGTCAAGTTTAAAGTATATTATGTTCATCTTGGCATGATTGCAAAGGAACTGATTTATTTTTATAGTTTAAGGGAACTATGATGTGGGAAAGGGTGGAAAATTACTTTTGTCATTCACCCGCAACAAAGTTTGTCTTTGTATCCCTCATGAAGGCAAACGAAAACCCACGAGGGTAGTTTGTGAGGTCCTACCAAAGAATTGTATGTGAGAGAAATAAAGAAATTCATGTTTATAGTGAGATGGATCATTGGCTGCAGCATTTTCTTCTTTTTGCTCTGGTTTATTTTTTGTTTGATGATCATTTGGTTCTTAATTGCTTTTCTTGTTCTAAAATTTGTAGATTTTCTGCTATAGGCCTATAGTGACTCGTAAGACTTCAGAATTTTCAGACTTCGGAATTAGTTTGTTTTTGTCTGCCCTCATAGGCCTTTAGCTGGCGCAAGACAAATTATCCTCCATCTTCTGTTTCAAAGTTTCATTAATTAATCCTACTATAGACTTTATATCATTCTTTATTTTAAATTCCTAAACAGTAAGCTGTGTTGAATTAGATCTTAAATAAATAATAAAGTTAAGTTAATTTGTTTAGTTATTGTACATTTTTGAAACGTATCACCAAATAATATGGATCTTACTAAAAATCAATAATTATTTACTGTAATAATTATATTTATTATTTACAAATTCCAATATAATTTTTTAATTATTTTGTAATTAATTTTTTATATTTAATTATTAATTATTTAAAACTTGTTGTTTGCTGATGATATACAGTTTCTCAGTTGTAATTTGTTAGTTTGTTATATACACTAAAATTTGAAGAAGATTCATTGTCTTCTGTAGTATGTGCAAAAAAGGTCTTTGTTATTTGTTATAGTAAGAGTACCAACTTTCTGTTTTGAGTTACCTCTTTAGGCCACCTGTATTGTGCTTTAAAAAAGGTGGCTGAGGATTAATAATTAATTTTAAACCAACTTGGATATGTTGGTAATTGTACTACATAATGCTTGTAATACTACCTTCCTGTGTTCAGTCTGTGATAGTAATTTTTAGTATGTGATGGCTGAAAGGTCTCAAAAAACTTTTATATTTTTGAACCATGTAACTATGATTTATTGAGTTTAAGTGAATGTATATTTAGGGTTTTAGTAGCCTATTTGGCTTGCTGTTGTGGCTTTTTGTCGATACTGCTTTAAAGTAAAATATCAGGCCTAAAAATTTCAGGTCGATCAGTATTATTTAAAAATTATAAATACAGATTGGGATGTACTCTTAATTGATTTACAGTCGAATTTTTGTCATTTTTTATTATAGTTTTAATTAATCTTTAACAGTAGAAGTATTGTTAAAACAAAAAGGAGTTTACGTATAAGTCATCAGTTTTATTAGTTTTGTTATACTTGCAATATTATTAACACAACATTAAATTTGGCATAATTAACCAATTTGTTCTGTTTATATGTAGGTATGATAAGACTGATATATTTGATTAAATAATTGTTTGTTTATTGTTTGATTTTCAATCACACCTTTGTCTTTGGTTAGATATAATATCAGTCTGGGTCTTCGGTCAGGTGGAATCACTTGAGCTGATGGGACCAACGCTGCTTTGTACATCAAGCAAGGTCGTGTTACTCGTGCACATGCATTGCGTACTCGTCTATACTGGCTTTTGAGTGAAACTTAATGCATTTATTTTATTTAAAAGTAAAAATGCTGTTAAAAGATTTTATTCAGTCCACGAATCTTCTACCAGTGGTGTGTGTAACAGTGAACGGAATTAGTAGCAACAGACCTGAAATGATAATCTACAGTGGTAATGCAGGGGCCCAATCTTTGTTCTTTTCCTACCAAAAAGTAGGAAAGTAAAAGCTGTAATTTTTGAAAAATCCTCCTTATTTTTTCCATAATATCATGGGGTGGAGCTTTTTAATCTATTATGGAACCTTTTGTCAGCAAAACAAAAATGCATAATCAAAGCCGGTCTCAGTAAACCTAGACAATATCCCTCTGAACTGCTCTTTTGAGAAACTGCTATTAAACAACTTATTATTAAATTAATTCTTGTGTACTTACATTCAAACTTTAATAAACTTGCATTATCACTCCAATAAACTACCTTTTGCTACAAGAATCTCGCCAAACATTGCTTTACAAGTTCAAAAAAAGACAAAGTCGGGCAATAAAACCAACGCCTATTTCCTTCCTAATACAGTGGACTCCCTATATTTTGGACACCTCAGGACCAGATCCATGTCCGAAAGAAATAAAGTCCGAACCATCCGGAGACCTATCAAAAGTACTAAAAATAAAATAATAGCATTTTTTTTATATATTATATAATAATACCAAAATAATGATATTTTTAGTATTTACTATGTTTTGTTTTTCTAGGCAGACAATACTAACAATGTGTTTCCTGTATATTTCTGCCATAAGAAACTTGTCCAAGGGCAAATTTTCGGCGATGACTGATTTTAAATTCTTGACTTCTGGGTAGGGCCGAGTCGTATTGTCAAAGATTTCCACCGACATTTTGGAGACATTGCAGTACTCAATTTTCAGGGTGAATAAAGTAGCCGCGCATAACACTACAAAGTTAACACTACAAGATTTAATTTCCTTCAGTTTACTTTATTACTGAAGGAGCAGTCGGTGACTTCAGGTCATATAGGCTCGCCTCTGTGATGCTTACTCTATTTCTATTTCTAGAGTATTCGAGGCTCGACTGGGATGTATTCCTTGGGCCTATATAAGTTGAGGCCGCAGACTGCTCCTTCAGTAATAAAGTACAGTAGAACCTCACTGATTCGAACCTCTCTAATTCGAAAACCTCTATAATTTGTATGTTCTGTCTTTTCCCTTGAAAAATCCTCTAATATTCGTACAGAAATACACCGATAATTCGAAATATTTTTGGCACAACGTATTCTCTGCTGCCTACCCGAGCCTCTAGAATTCGAATTTTGTTGCTGTGATTCGAAATATAGTCTCTAAAATTCGAAGTTAGCCTCTGAAATTCGAATTGAGCGCCAAAAGCAAACCTGTTGAAACATGAACAAATACGTATCCACTTCGCTAATTTTATGGAAGAAAACTAGCATTTATGATAAGTAAAGTTGTGCCTCCATAATTCAAATTTCATTCACAATAACCCCCATAATTCAAACCCTTGATATTTCAAACTTCCTATAATTCGAACTAAAATGGCTATTCCCTGAATTTCGAATAAGTGAAGTTCTACTGTAGTTTGTGTTGTGCGCGACTACGTTATTCGCCCTGAAGATGGAATACTGCAATGTCTCCGAAACGTCGGCAGAAATCTTCATGGAACATTCATGGAAGCCTACATTCTTCTTTGATGACTGATTTCTGAGGAGCTGTTCAAACCATCTGATGTCCAAACCACCCGATTTTGAACAAGAGGTAGTCCACTGTATTTTTTATCAGAATGTTGGACCGGAGATAAGAGAATTGGGGGTTCCACGGAATGTGTACAAGAGGTGGGGTCACTACATGGCTCTCGGAGATAGGTGCATACAACTCCGAACAACTATTGACACTGCATGAATTTATGACACTGCATGACTGTCATGAAAATTGATTTAATACCGAGCCCGTCAAAGTTGAGCTCTTGTTGATAGATCCTGAATGATTAATAAAACAATATTACAAATAAACCATATCATTTTTTTCGTATAAAATCAAATACATTTTTGAAATTTGGAACAGTGACTGCCTAAAATATCTCTATTCATTATCATTGGTTTTTATTGTAAAATAATTGCTTAGAAATTTATTAATTTCTTCTTTATGCTTCTGTCTGTACTATAATTTTCTTCAAGTTAAACTTAGTTTGTATTATAAGTTGAGTGTGGTCTTATTTCGCCCGGGCACCCACAGCACCCACCGTGCGCATGCTTACGCTGAGCTCTTTCCAATGACACCTAAATTATTAAAATCAATTCAGAACTGTAGTAGCAGTTTTGTTCACGAAAAACCTGATTTGATTTAGTTTAGCTAAACCTGCTAGTTTAATTTTGATTTAGTGGATTAGTTCAGAACTGTAAACTCACCAAATCACCTGCCTAAACATAGCTGAAAAGAGTAAATTAAATGTTTTGTTGAACTGTCAAACCTTGTAAGTTTTTTCAGAGCCTTTTACATGTAAACTATAATATAGTGTTTGATTAAATATATGATCATTGATGAATACAATAAAAGTGTTGAACACTAATTTCTCCATCAGTGCACTGACTTATCCATCTAATTTGGTGCTTCGGTTTAAAAAGATTTGATTGTACACAATATCAAAGACTTGTTAATTTACACAATTGAGTTAAGTAGATAACAACATTGTAAAGGTCAAATTTCAAGGCCAGACTGAATGACCTCTTTAGATTGTGTGTTAAGTGTTACGTGAAAGTCTGTCATCATGGCAGAGTTGTGTTTTTTGTCTATTAAATTTCTTTATTTATTATTTATTTTTAAGGACTTGCTGAGTGATCATGTTTTTCCTACAATGAAATAAGTGTATACCTACATCTTAAAATTTGGTACTTGATAGTGATGATCAAAACATTGTGGGGAACTGAAGCCAAGAAGTCAAGATTATATTGAGTCGAGGTCTAGGATTAATTTCAAATCCAGTAGTTAGTAGTTATTTAAATCTCTCTAATGTTACCTGAGACTTGACAACTTATCAAAAAATCTGTTCTTGAGATCAGTGGTTTGGACTTTGAGAGAAGATTAAGATAACATGACATAGGAAGTTCATGATTGTCATGATTGTTTGATCAGTTGTTTTTCATCATGTTTTGGAAATATACCTCTGTAAGTAAAGTTTACTATAATGTATTTCTAGTAAATTACATTGTCTCAATGTACTGAAGTTTAAATAAAGATAAATAAATACCTTTTTAATCAGTTCATTGATCATGAACCTTTTGGAACTTGGAGCTTTAATAGTAAATTAGCTTGGACACTCAATATTTATTTTTCTCATAAAGTCTGTTTATGATGTGTTACACAAAACCGGATTCTACATAAAAAAACAAGTTAAAAATGTAGAATAACATGTTTTTAACTTTTACTCCGTTCAGCTGCTATTGATGTGTAAACAAAGGCTCATTTGATTAGGTTAACTGCAATATTAATACCACAACAAAATATTGTGACTATAAAAATAGTTTTAATGTTTATATTAAATAAAATTTTACAAAGAGTATTTTGTTTAAATTTTTAAATTATTGAACTTTCCTCAATCCAACCAGGGGACCTCAACTGTCAAATCAGTTTGTATTTCTTAAGATCCACCGTATATTGTTGTGTTTCTAGTCCAGATTGCCTAATATCGTGTAGTTTACCAAACAAACTTTTGAAAATTTCTCTAGGGTTCTTTAGATACCCCTTCCACCCCTTCCCCTTTCTTCAGCCCCCCCCCCCCCCCAAGTAATTGGTGATAACTATAGTATACATTTTATAAAATGATTAATTAAATAATCAGTTACTCTCCTATAGGCAAGTTCAGATGTGTAAGGGGCCATTTCTAAATTAAACAACACTTAAATCGGGGTACATTCGTACTGGGCTCAGTATCGTTAACCCTAACGCACCAACAAAAATTAAATAATGCTGTGCTAACCCTTTCAATTTATCTTTATCTGCCCCTTTTTGCTGGGGAATTGCTGACAGGGAATCTTTCAACAGTGTTACGGAATATACAGGGCCTGATTAACCACTAGGCTGACTAGGCTACAGCCTAGGGCGCCAGCCATCCAGGGGCGCCACAGGATGGAGAATAAATATTGTTTTATTTTTCAATGGATTAAAAATAATATAACAAATTCCCGCGCCCCCTTTTCGTAAATGTGGCCTGCTTTGCATGTTTTTTTATCAAACCTAAACCTAAAGGTACATCCTATAGTCTCACTTTACATGAGCAATGTTTGCTTGATTGCTTGCTTAATAATGATGATTGTACAATTATCTCGATTACGGCTCCGAGGATTTCCTTCAAGTCTGGAAATAACTATTTTCTGACTGAAAAATGTGTTCTAAGCAGGTTACTTGGTCTGAAAAAACTAATAACTTGATTAAACAATTTTTTAAGTGGATAAAAAATTACATTACGAGTATGAGGGGCCCAATGAGTTACCCTGAACGAAAACAACGAAATAACGAAAATGTAAAGAAATAACTAATCAAATGAGAACTGTTTGCAAACTACAGCCATCCAGGAAAAATACAGTGTGTGATATAAATATCCACGGAGTGATAAAGAAGTTTATCAATTTTATGACACTGAAAACTAGCAACTCTTAGGCCGGAGGCACACCAGTTGCTAGGTGCCCGATAATTCTTCTGCCGCCGTCGACGAAACCGGCGTTTATACACACGTGGCGGTAAAAAAAATCGCCAACAACGGTACCATTTTAATTTTGAGAGACGTCTGTGGCTGTTTACCAAATGCATTTTACCATATGCCGATCACAAAATTCCTGACGTCATCAACACGGTACAATTTTTAGCTTGTCTTGCCGTCTGACCATGGCGGCAGTAAAAAATCCGCCAAATGTGTAAGCTCTAATTTAATTGCATACGCCACTGTGATGATAAAGCAGAAAAAATCCGCTTTTGATTGGCGGTAAAACTACCGCCAGCGGCAATATTATCGCGCGGTATTTCTTCCGCTCCGTGTGTACGCGTCCATCAATGCACTACGGGCGAGCGGCATTTTTACCGCGGCGTTAAAAAACGCTTCGTGTCTCTCCGGCCTTAAAAATGCAGAGCAAAAAAATGTACTCCCAGCCTTAGCCCATGTGAGGACGGGATGTGGGTGTCTTTGTTATCCTCCAGTTGGTTCTAGTAAAATATTATTATAGTAAGCCGAAGAAATCTCGGTCCACCAGTTACTCATAAAAGTATTATGAAGACTGTTACGATGAATCGAAATCTGAGTCAGAAGTGGCAGAAGTCAAAAGTAGAGAAGAAGAGCAGTAGTGGTGTAAGTTGCGAGATTGTCAATTGAATAAGTGACACAGGCAGCGGTGACCTGTCCTTGAACATATAACTGACTAGAATCGACTTATTTATTAAATTTGTGATAGTTTTTGTCTGCACTGATCATTGTTCAGTTATTTTCTAGGTTAAATGTAGTTTTTAAGCTATTAGTTCTGGAGGAATTAAATTCGTAATTTCATTGTATATCAAGGGGGGTGAAGAGGGGGGCGTCAAATCAGCTCAAGCCTAGGGGCGCCACACCTGTTAATCAGGCCCTGGGAATATAATAGCTTGAGATGTCTTGCTCTTAGTAAGTTTTCCATCCTGGTTATTGGAGCTTTCTGCAACATATAGAACGATTCCAACTGCATTGATGATGATAAATCTGAGTTAAAAGTTTTGTAAATATACACAGGGTGTTTATAAAAGAACTCCGGGATTTTAAAAATTCATATCTTAATAAATATAGGAGATAGTGAAATGCAGTTGATTTCTCTAAAAGGAGTAGCTCATCTGTACTCATACCAATTTTATTGGGAATGTTTTCGTCAAGAGAGGGCAGCGCAACGGAGCATCAATTTTGAATCAACGTAAGCGGCTGACGGTGCTGTCTGGATTGCCACGATATAGCGACGCCACAGCAAAAGGCTCAATGCGTTATTTGGCTAATAGAAACTAAGTCTGTTGTTACGGTACAAGGAAACT
The DNA here is from genome assembly GCA_035578135.1 of Flexamia atlantica. Taxonomy (NCBI): domain Eukaryota; kingdom Metazoa; phylum Arthropoda; class Insecta; order Hemiptera; family Cicadellidae; genus Flexamia; species Flexamia atlantica. The sequence goes on along the minus strand of JAQJVK010000003.1, from coordinate 18,605,286 downwards.
TTCAAAAATTCGTGATATTAATTATCTCAGGCAACGAATAATCAATTGTGTGTCAACCGTCCCCTCAGACATGTTGGATAGGACATGGGAAGAGGTGGAATAACGTTATGACGAGTACCGTGCCACTAACGGAGCTCAAATTGAACTTTGTTAAATTGCTAAAAAAACTTGAAAATGCAACCTTTCCAATAATGTATCAAAAATTTATATAAACTAGGCCTACTTACTTCATTAAAATATTTTGCCTCAAAACCCCGGAGTTCTTTTATAGACACCCTGTATGTTCTGGATTCAAAATAAAGGGATGCTTGGTCTCATATGTCAGACGTTCTGCATTTTCAAGTGTCATCCAACTCATAGGATGCCTTTCTCATCAATAAAAACAAAAGGTGTTATTTTGTCGAATTTAGATGACCTCTTCAATTAATTGAAATCCTGATGTAATCTAGATTTCTCTTTTTCCAATCGGTTATTTGCGGTGTAACTGTGCAAAAAATCCTCCTCCCTTTTAAGGGGTAATATATAATTATGGTTCCTTTAATAACTGCCAGACAATGTAGTTTAAAACGTTTTTTGTTATTATCTAAAGATAATGACTAGTTCCATAAAACAAAATGATTAAAAACGGTAACAGACCTGATGGTAGATTTAATGCCACTGCTGTCTCTGCTGTTGGAGAAATGCTTTTAGATAGTTGTAACAGTCAGTACAGTTGGTGTGTTATATCTTGAGCTATAGAACTTAAATACAACTTAAATACACATATGATGGATTTTATTTGCTTATCAGAGCATTGGCTTAACAAGGATGAAGTAGAACTAGCTTTTCCAGACGGCTATACCTGTGTTAGTGCCTTTTGTAGACAAGATTCTATAAGGGGAGGTACTTTAATATTTGTTAAGAATAATTTTAATGCTAGGTCTCTTGATGTTGATTGTTTGTGTAGGGAGTTTCATTTTGAATGTTCTGCTATCATTGTTGAAAGCCTTAAGCTAATTGTTGTTTCACTCTACCATTCTCCTTCAGGAGATTCGGAAATCTTTTTGGAAAGTTTGGAAAATCTACTATTATATTTGTCTGAGTGGCCTATCTATACTGTTGTAATAGGTGGAGACCTGAATAATAAATTTAACATAAACAACAAAGGAAGTAATACAGTAAAAAATTTTCTCAATATTCTTAGACAAAATAATTTTTATTGCTTAAATACATCTCCAACACGAGGTAATAACTGTCTAGACAACATTTTTGTTAACTGTAATCGTCAATATGTCAGCCCATGTAATGCTTTTGTTTTTCCATATTCTGATCATAAAGGTTTAATTTTCAATTTAAAATGTGTTAATGATAAGTCATGGTGTACTACTGTTTCTGATAGTTTTAAGTTAGTTTTGCCTTTGTCTGGTATTGAAGGCCTAATAAGTAGTTTATTTGCTTTTGACTGGGATTCACTCCTGTCTAATATTGCTCATTTGGATGCAGATCACATTTTTAATGAAGTTTTTGGAGTAATATTGATGAAACTTGACTGCTTTCATATTTTAAAGAGAGTTAGGTCTGACAGTAATTTTAGTATAAAAAAATCTGCAAATAAATGGTATACTAAAGATCTCGCCAGGATGAAAGACCGATTATTATTTCTAGGTAATTTGCAGACACAAGAGGCAAAAGCTCAGTTGAGAAATTTAAAAATAGAATATAGAAATGCAGTACATAAAGCTAAGCTCAATTTCAATGTTAATAAAATTGAATCAAGTAAGAATAAATGCAAGGCTGCTTGGAAAATAATTAATTCTAATAGGATTAGCAGTAGTGAGCACAGTAAAGTTTTTGAAATTGATATTGATCCACAAGATTTTAATGAATATTTCATTAACTCAATAAAAGAAATAAAGCAACAGATAGGTAATCCATCAGCTAGTGTTTTAGATTTAGTACATAATCTCAATATAAATAGAATAAATTTTGAATGGAATTGGATCACACCTAATGATATAATTGGGGTCACAAAAAGAATGAGTAACTCAATAAGTAAAGATATGTATAACCTGTCAAACAATCTTGTGAAAAGGATTATACACACAATAGCTGTACCTCTTTCCTTTTGTTTTAATAAATGTCTACAAGAAGGTATTTTTCCAAGCAAATTAAAATATTCAAAAGTTTGTCCAGTCTATAAAAAAGGCCCGAGAGGGCAACCAGAAAGTTATAGGCCTGTTTCATTGATTCCTATTTTTTCTAAGGTATTTGAGTTACTGATACATGATCAAGTAAGCTTTTTCTTTGAAAATAATAACTTGTTTAATTTATCTCAGTTTGGTTTTCTTAAAGGAAGATCGACCATTGATGCAGTTGATAGGCTAGTTAGGGAAGTGCTTTCAACGTTTGAAAAAAAGGCCTTTGCTCAGGTTACAATGTGTGACCTGAGCAAGGCTTTTGACTGTGTTAAGCATGATGATCTATTGCTAAAGCTTAACTATTATGGATTTTCTGGCAATAGTTTAACTTTTTTTGAATCTTACCTTAAAAATAGGCATCAGGTAGTATCACTTAATGGTAAAATTTCTAGGGAATGTTTGGTTGAATATGGTGTGCCACAAGGTTCTGTGTTAGGTCCTCTTTTGTTCCTGGTTGGTGTCAATGATTTACCAATTTCGGTCGATTCAAAATCACTGTTGTATGCAGATGATACGACGTTTATAGATATCTCTGACAGTTTAGATCAGCTAAAAATGCTTACACAAAATACATTGAAAGAGGCGGAAAACTGGTTTCAAGCTAATGGTTTTTTACTTAATAAACAAAAAACTCAAACTATGTTATTTTCTTTAAGACCGATTGGAGATGATTTAACTTCAGATAATTTAGTTTCTGACGCTAAGTTTTTAGGAATATTCATTGATAATAAGTTAAACTGGCATTCACATATTGAACATGTATCTTCTAAACTTTCAAGAGTAGTGTATCTTTTGAGACGGTTAACTTTTTGTGTTCCGGAAAATTATCTTAAAACTGCCTACTTTGCATACTTTCAGTCAATTTTTAGATATGGCCTGGTTTTATATGGGAATGGTTCTAAAGTTGGTGATTTATTGATTCTACAAAAGAAAGCAATTAGGGTGATAACTAAATCAGAAGCCAGAGCTCATTGCAAACCTTTATTCGTTCAACTAGAGATACAAACAATTATTAACCTTTATATTTTCGATCTAGTATCTTTTGTTTTTAAAAATCAGGATTTGGTTATTCCTGTTCATAATTTACATAACTACAATACTCGTAATAAAGAAAGGGCAGCAATTGAATTTAATAGGCTAAGTAAATCTTTGTCTAGTCACATAGTATTATCGTTAAAGATTTACAATAAGGTTAGTCATCTTGTTGGAAAGCATACTATTAAGGTTTTTAAACAGAAATTTTATAGATGGTTATGTATGAACCCTTTTTACTCAATCGACGAATTTTTTTCTATAAATATAGTTAAATTTTGAATATTTTAATTGTTTTCTTGTAAATTTATGAGCTAAGTTTGCCCAATTTTAGGACAAGAGTAGGCCTACCAAGGTTTATGTATCAATGTTTTGTATGTATCTATGTTTTTATGTTCTTTGTAGTATTATCTGTGATATATATGTTAGGTAGATTAGTTTAAGTTAAGGACTTAGTAGTACAGCACTGCTGAAATATGACTTTGTCAATGCTTGTAAGCCTGTAAGACAATAAACGAATTCTTATTCTTATTCTTATTCTTATTCTTATTCTATGGGAACTGTTAACAACCTAAAGCAGTTGGGGAGTGGAGGGAAAGTCATCGGAACTCCACCAAAGCTGATCTCTGAAGTCGTACTAGCCATACGTGACAACATTTTAGGCGGATTTACATGGGGTCAAGTTGGTGGGCGAGTTAGTCGAGCAAGTTGCTAGTCGTCTGTTTGACTCGCCCAGTCTAAAAATTGAAATCGGATCGAAGAAAAGTGGGTGAGTGATATATATAACCTACTCAACCGCTTACTCGCCTAGTTTGACTCGCCCATCTAACTTGCCCCATGTAAATCTGCCTTTTATAACAGCTGTCTACTTATATCTATATTGTAATTTGTAAACAAACACAGTTGATGATTGTTGAAATTAATTTTTACATCATTCCCCCAGATCATCATTTTCCCAGAATCATTGAGAATAAGTATGTCTGACAACTCTGGTAATAGAGTAGGTCATAGCTCAATATAAAATGCTCCTAGTGTAGTGTGATTAAAGAATATTTATCCATTGCAGATGCTAATCATCTCAACAATTATCCTGCATTTTCTTGGAACGACGTTTGCCACAGAAAGACCGATCATTGGGATTCTGACTGAAGAACTGAGGCCCAAAACACCCGATGATGCTCACTCTATGATTGCTGCTTCTTATGTGAAAGCTGTAGAACAATCTGGAGCAAGAGTCGTTCCCATATTTGTCAACCGGACAGATTCTTATTACAGGTGCCTGAATACTTGTATACCTTCCTCCTTCATCTTTTGTCTGTGAAGTAGGATTAATGGTGTAGAAAAACATTTATAGTAACATTCAAAGTCTCTTTTGATCAATATGTTGTGTTAATTGCTTGTGAAATTAGTAAAGATAAAAGAGTACGTAGTTTTTATTGCTTCTAAATTCAATATAGAATATAAAACTTAAATATATATAACAGCTTCCATGGTCCATATTTAAAGGCAATGGTAAGAGGTAAAACAAAGTAGGTGATTTAGCTACATTAGTATGAATTCACTTGTTTTTGATATGTGTTTATCACCTGCGAAAATTCATCATTACATTGTTTACTATGGAAAAACAATGTCTGAGCGAATCAAATAAGTGTGCCCCCCCCCCGCTAAAACTCTCCTTACACCCTTATAACTCAAGGCAATCAGATGTGGGATTTCACCACCGAGTCCTGTCATTTTCATTGTTGATATGCCAAACACTGAAGTCATGGTCGTGGGACGCAATGTGTGCAACTGAAATGCTACTGTGAGAGCAGCGAAAGGATGCAGATGTGACACAGTGACCAATCTTTGCCAAGTATGGTTTGGGAGAAATTTCTCTCTTAACTCCACCTTATTTTGGTGAGTTTTAAGGCATATCCATTACACAACACCTATGGACCCATCGCGTCACAAACTGGCTGCTTGCAAAAGCTACGTTTGCACTGAGCTGTTAAGGGCAGGCGGTATGGTATGGCCGATGTGGCATTTTTTTAAGGGGGTGTTCGCAGTGAATTCGGCATTTGCCTTCCAGGCATTACACACTATCCTCCATCTGCTTAATATTATTGTAGCCACTTCTAATACATCCCAAACACTTAACTTTTGGCTTAATTTTTCTTTAAAAAAATTATTAATCATAGAACTCAAGAAAGTGTTTGGGGCCATCTCCAGTAATTAAAATCTTTTATTAAATCATCTGGAAAAAATATTTGACAAAAATAATCTAGAATAGAAGTAATATTCTGTATCATTTCACTGGAATAATATTCTAATCTTAAGAGAAAAAATCAGAAACAAACTTAGAGGCTTCAACGCAGTACCTATTTCGTAGCAGATAATAATATGTTCCCTTATTTCATTATTAAAATATTCAGGATATTCTTCATATTATTCAGATCTTGGTACTACCTAATAACTACCACTATGAACGTTGGAACATGTATCACGGTGAGAGAAGCTTACAACCGGTGCAGAACGACAACATTTTGCACATACCTTCCGACACACCCAAAGAGCGTCGGCACTGGGTTCGGGCAGCTGGATTCACCATTGCAACAATGTCCTGAAGTTTGTAGATCGGGACTTTCTGTCGGATTTCTGGAGGAGCGGAACACCATTGCAGGCCACAACAACACAATGCAAGCACTCTAATTTAATTCAACGATTTTAACTTTGAAAAAATCCTGCACTGATCATAATACCCGCACATTGGGAAATATGCTGAGTGGAGATTACAGGAGTACGGACCACCTCTCATCAGTTCCAAGTTAAAACTCTGTTGAAAAAAAAACTGTTGTCAATTTCTTGTTGAAATAAAATCAATAAAAACTCTGAGCGTGTTGCTAGCCTAATGGTTAGCATCTTGGTCTTCAGTTCAAGAGCTCGCGGGATCGATTCCTGGCATGATGCTCAAGCACCCCTGGTTACAAAAAGAGTTACAAAAATCAAAGCTCCATGCAGGACTGAAGAGTTAATTGCATTAACTAGACAAAAGAGCAAATTAAGGAAAAAGTTTTCAAAGTCAGGGCTGGATTGTGACTGGACGGAGTACAAGAAAGTTAGAAACAAATTAAATAGTGCTATGTGAAAAGCAAAAAATAATTTCTTTGCAGAAAAGCTGGCAGGCTGTAAAGAAACGAAGGCCTTTTGAAATGCTTGAAACAAAGTAATATTGTGGGAAAGAAGAAAAATGATGATCTTCCAAAAGAAATTAAGGTTAGTGACATGATTGATTATTTCGTAAACATGGGATCATTTTACGAAGCAGATAAGAACCTTCTACAACCAAGAGACCCAGAATGGCAGTGAAAACAAATTTGAATTTAGGAGAGTATCAGAGAATAAAATCGGCAATGAACGAAATTACCTCCAGTGTTGTTGGGGTGGATGATATCAGCATTTTAATGATAAAGGCCTCAGTCTATATGCTATAGAAGCGATAACCCTTTACTCTGCAGACCTATCCAGCTCTGTGAGTCACTGCAATGTGCATGCATATGCTGATGACTGTCAATTGCATTTCTCATACGATGCCAGTTTTGCTGGCCAAGTTTTTGCAGGAGTAAATTCAGATCTTATGAGAATAAATGAGTGGTCAAGGAGGCATGGTCTCAAGTTGAATGTGGAGAAATGCATGGTAATTCATTTTGCGCCACCCAATATCTCGCAAAGAATTGCCTATGGCGATCTACATATAAAAATCGGAGACAAAAGGCTGACTGTGAGTGAAACACTGTTATGTCTTTGGACTTAATACTTGACAGTAGACTCACTTTTTCTGACCACATCACTTATGTTTCTCAATTGGCTTTAGGAAGGTTGCGAGGGCTGTACAGATACTATTACATCCTTCCAGAGGAAGCTAAGCTGCAGCTGGTCCAGTCTCTGGTGTTGTCAGTACTCTATTACTGTCTTCCTGCTTTCAGCAACAGAATTACCAGGAAAGAATTGTCCTGCATTCAGAAGCTGCAAAACACAGCAGTGCGCTTCATTTACTCTATAAGTAGACGGGAGCATATTTCTTCCTTTCGGGATGCTGCCTGGCTCATGCCAACGGATGCCATTTGCAGGTTTCAGAATTTCAGTCTCGTCCACCGGGTGCTGGTTCAACAGGAACCACAACATCTGGTGGAGAGACTTGTTGCTCGCGGGGAGATTTTGCTGAGCGCAGTACTTGGTATGGCGCACTGCTTCATTTCCCAAGGCTGAGGCTGGAGGTAGGGAGGAAAGATTTCTCCTACCTCGGCCCCACACTTTGTGATGGCCTCCCTTGTGACCTTAAGAAACTGGCAGTCCCAGCTTTCAAATCTAGATGTAAGGAATATCTGAAAAACGCCTATAAATAATGTTTGTCTCAATATTCTATTTATGTAACTGTTATATATTTTTGTTAGTTTGATTGTTATTTACTTGAGTTGTTCTGTAAAGCAGTGTAAACTGAGAAATGCTCCAAAATAAAGGCATTTTTATTTATTTATTTATTTATGCCCATAAAAGCGTTTGTGTAACTCTCCTGAAAAATGCCATTGGCGTAAACACTACAAAAAAAAACACGTCGCTCTCAATTATCACCGTTTATTTTTTCCCCTCGCGCCCACTTTGTGCCCCCAAGTCCTGGTGCCCATGGGCAGGTGCCTGTTGTATCTGTATAGAAACAGGCCTGTAAACAAACAAACATTTGTTATTGTTTCATTAATTGATCAAATTATTAGTCTTTTTAGTGGACAGTGACAGATCTACACTTTCTGAAGCCCGGGGCAAAATCGGTGTTTGGCGCCTCCCCCCCCCCCTCCACAGCACCAAACACAAGAACTATAACATATTTTTAAAGCGTCTTTGATGTGATAAGCAATTATCTTGTATTCATGTTATGATTTTATATTATGGTCGCAATACAACTAATGTTCGCCTAACCAAGATCTGTTATTGCCATAATGAGACCTGTAAATTTGCAAACCGCTGTAAAACTAAAGCAAGGTATCTACCAGATTTCACATATGAAACTTCCGACTTTTTTTCTGACCTTTCCCGTCTATTTCAAAACAATACCCGACCAAAGCAGTCGGCCATGTTGCCTCCTCAAACAAATACTTGAGCCTTGAGCCCAATCTATGTAAAGTAAAATACTGTACAAATATTTGACGACTGCAGTGCGATCGAGAGACTTAACGGCCACGATATGTCCAAAATATTCAACAGCCGCAATGAGACCAAGAGATATGCTGGTCACAGAAACACTGAGCGATTTTCTGGCCACAATACGATCGAGAGATTTGCCGGCCGTGGTATAAACGACCATGATTTGGCAGCCGCAATGCGATCGAAAGGGGTGTGATGGCCATGACTAGGGCAAGCAGTTTTCTAGTTGTAATGCAACGAAAATATTTGCCAGCCACGGTCTAAACGATACATTTTCTGGCTTCAATATAGCAAATAAATATGACGACCCCAAAAATAGCGAGAGACTTGTTGGCAGTGAAATAACAAAGAAATATGCCTGCTAGCAACGACATATTACCTAGCAAAGATATGACCAGAAGAAGTGACGGCCGCGAAAATAGCGAGAGGCTTGTCGTCCACAGTGCGACCAAGAGATCTGCCGGCTGCGAAATAAGCAGGCGATTTTCCGGCCGTGAATTGAGCGAGTTCTGGCTATCAAACAGCGAGAAAGGTGACGGCCACAAAAACAAAGACAGGCTTGACGGCCGCGATGTGACAGATTTTCCGGCAGCGATGCTACTGAGAGATTTGCCGGTCGCTGGCGCCCTTTACTGGCTGGCGCCCGGGGCAGGTGCCCCCGCTGCCCCCCCCCCTCCCCCCCTAGATCCGTCACTGGTAGTGTAGAAAAAGTAACGTTCAAAACACGGAGAAAGTGGTTTGCATATTCTCAACGAACTGCTGAGTAAATCTCGCACTTTAAACATATTAAACATGCAATGAGCCACTCTCCACTCTTGATATGAAATATATTATTTATGACTGGAGATAGATGACAAATATTTTGTAGCCTCTCTTTAAGCCTTTAGGTTCACCATTTTTATGTAGTCCAGTAAATCTACGCAAAAAACACCCTTAACCTAGAACAAATTGCAACACGAGCGTTTTTGGTGGAAATCTGTCCCAAAAAATGTGCTTTTTAACATATCCAAAATCGGACAAAATCGGTCCATGGGAAACTCTCTAAAATTACGTTTCAAAATGGCGGATTACAATGGAAAAATTTAAAATTAAGTTTTACTCTTAGTTTTCAACTACATCTCTAGAGATATAAAATTATAAATGCACAAAAAACCGTTAGGGGGGTAATACTTCATTTTCATAGGATTTTAAATTTTGGCCGCCATCTTGGATCCGCCATATTGGATTCAATTATTTTTCTTCAAATACAAAAATGGTCATGTGACACATCATTTAGAACTAGATTTTTACGCTGATTCTAATGCTGAAATCCGTTTTCAAAAATCTGTTTTTGTTTTTAAGATATAACAAATTTATTTTTTTATTTTTTTAAATTTGTTAAAATGCTCACCAACTTAGACCAAACTGCAACACAACCGTTTTTCATGAAAATATAACAAAAAAATACTTATTCAAACAAAAACAAAAATCTAACAAAAATCGGTCTACGGGAAACCCCCAAAAATCACGTTTCAAAATGGCGGTTTTTTTAACATTGGGAAGTTTTTGAAAAAAGCCACTCGGCTGCATTTTTTATCTACATTTAACAAGATATTGAGTTGGGACCACCGCCAATAATTTTTGAGTGGCTAGTCGTGCATTTTGTCTAGGTAAAAACTTTTGGCTGCCATCTTGGATCCGCCATATTGGATTTCAAATATTTTTTTCAAAAGTAAAGGTAGTCATATGACACATCAATTAGAACTAGATTTTTACGCTAATTGCAATGCTGAAGTCCGTTTTCAAAAATCTTATTTCGTTATTTAAATATAACTAATTTATTATTTTTATTTTTTAATTTGTTAAAAAACTCATAATCTTAAACTTAATTTCAGCACAATCGTTTTTTAATGGAAATCTGCTAATGAAATACTTATCCCGATACATCCAATATCGGACAAAAACTGTGCACGGGAGAACCAAAAAAATCACATTTCAAAATTATTTTGGATGTAATATGGCGGATCCAAGATGGCGGCCAAAATTGAGTACCCACTCAAAATTAAGTATTAACTACCCAATAATGTTTGGGGGTGGTGTAAAATTGATATTTGAAAAAATATAGGAAAAAGGTAGGGGGGGCTATTATGGGACACCCGGTATATATATATATATATATTTATATATATAATTTATTTATTTATGTATGTATTTATTTATTTATATAATATGAGATACAGGTCGTTTCGGTGTTGTTTTTGTGTAAGTTGTTTCAGGTAAATGCAAAAAATCCGAGGGGAATAGGCTGAAATTTCACACCAAGGTATATCATCTACCCAGGCAAAACATGGGTCTACCCAGGTCCTTAATATCCCTTTAAGTTTCACCCCGTGTGCATTATTTCTCACTAGTGTTTTGAATAATGTTTGTAGTTTTTATTTGGTTTCCATAGGAACTATAGTTGATTTTATATAATATGGTCATAGCAGTTACCATAGCAAAACTGAGTTGACAAGGATTAATAATTTCTAAATAGAACTAAAATACTTGTAGTGGTTTAAAAAAAATCCAATGTTTTCCGTAAATATTGGAAAATATCTCTAAAATGGCCGCCTTTTGAAACGGCTAGAGATAATTTAGTTCAGTTTTCCTCAAAATGTTCCGTTCAGCAGGACCTGTAAAATGATATAAAACGTGGTATAGGTTTACTTAACAATATTGTGATATTTTTACCCTAGGCCTTAATTTGTGGAACACCCTGTAGATAAATCGCGATGAACACATTTTCAATGAATTCTACATATCTGAGTTAGTGGAGGACAATTCTGTTTAGCATTCCTGGACTACACAGTTTCCTCTTTAAAATATAGGTAAATGGTTGGTTTTATTGATACCCTGTAAGCTTTAAATGTGACACAAAAAATTGTTACAAAAAAATTAATAAAAACAATATAACTCACTCCAAACTTGTCCGATTTTAATGATCAATGGCTCAAATGAAAGCTGATAGCTCACTGAGTGTTTTGAAACCATTTAAACCTATATTCCTTAAACAAAACTGGAGATACCCGTTATTAACTAAATTAAAAATTCTGAAAAAAAATATTTTTATGATGATTAAAGGTCCATAACTCGCACCTAACTCAACCTATTTAAATGGTTAAGAGCTTAAATTAAAGCCAGTAATGTACTGAGTTAATTAAAACCTTAATTAGGCCTGAGTCTCAGCTAAATTTGGAGATATAAGTCTTTAAGTGGTGACAAATTTCAAAAGTTAGAAGAATTTAAGTTGTATTATGGATCATAATTCCATTTATATTAGTCAGATTTCGTTTAGTCATAGTTCATATGAAAGCTTATACTTTACCGAGTAATTTGACACCAGAAGGAACTTTTTAACTCATTTCAAACCTGAGATATAAATCTTTAACAAAAAACAAATTAAAAAAAAAACCAATTTTCATGTAGCATTTAGCTTTACAGCTCGTTTCACACTTGTCCGATTTTAGTGATCAATAGCCCAAATAAAAGCCAAAAAATCACTCATCATTTTAAGATCAAAACGAACTGAAAGCCTTGCTTGGTTCCTGAGATATAAGAAAAATAATCGTAAAAATGTTATCATTTATTTAGCCCCCATAAGAAATGTACAGGGAAGAATTTTATTTTGAGCATATCTTCAAAACGAATCGATATTTTTGAAAACGGACTTCAGCATTGAAATCAGCATAAAAATCTAGTTCTAAATTATGTGTCACACGACCACCTTTACATTTGAAAAAAATAAAATAAATCCAATATGGCGGATCCAAGATGGCGGCCAAAAATTTTTACCTTGTCAAAATGCACGACTAGCAACTCAAAAATTATTGGCGGTGGTCCCAACTCAATATCTTGTTAAATGTAGATAAAAAATGCAACCGAGTGATTTTTTTCAAAAACTTTCCAATGTTAAAAAAACCGCCATTTTGAAACGTGATTTTAAGGGGTTTCCCATGGTCCGATTTTGTCCGATTTTGGATATGTTAATATGCACATTTTTATGAGCAGAATACCGTCAAAAACGCTCGTGTTGCAATTTGTTCTAGGTTAAACAGTATTTTTACTGGACTAATGTGTTTGCATTTCGATGATGAACTGAGGGCAGTTTTAATAGGGGATTCAAACTACAAATTACCGAAAGAATACAACTAATAATGAAATATTTTGGTGTATTTGATTCTTTCAGCCTTGATTGTGCATGAAAGGATTGAGGAATTGTGTTTTGTAGCATTAGTTATTTTTATATTTATTTGTATTGATATTTTCTTGATGAATTGTTTATTTATAGATTCTAACTATGATTTAAATCTGATTAGACTCTCTTCATTCATATTCCAGTTAGAAAAATATGCTTGCTAAGTTGTATTTGGGAATGCAATGTAATCAAACAATTTTTTGTTTACAGGCACATAGTTCATTCAGTTAATGGAGTTCTTTTTCCCGGAGGAGGGGTATATTTTAATACTTCAAGGGGTTTTGCAGATGCAGGAAAAATCATTGTGGATCACGCTATAAAGGTATTAATGCATTTTTACAATGATCACTCTACATTGAATATATAGAGTAATAAAATATTGGGAAATTAGTCAGTCCACTATTTTTTCTAGGTGATGGTTTCTTCATCTTAAAGTTTGACCCAAGTAAACATATGGTAATAAAGTTTAGGCCTACTCTAAAATTAAATTCAAACTGAGTTGAAGAAACAAGATATAAAACACAAAAAAATTATCTAGTAGACATTGATAAACAAGTTAAACAGGTATTTAATATTACCTTATATCAGTAAAATTCTTATAGATAAATCTACTCTGGAAAAAACATTCCACTCTATCAGCTTCTGTTTTTTTATACTTTTCTTGTCCTGTAAGTGTCCTTTTTGATTGCACTGTTATCTTGTGCATGATTTTGAGAAGTTTGTATGTGTTTCAAATTCAAGATGTCGTTTGATTTAAGTTATGTGAATTTGAAACCTTATCTGTAGCCTTCCACCAATACCGTACTTTTAAAAATTTAATCAGAATAAATTCGTAAACTATTATTTCAGATCATGCCATTAAATAGGAAGTCCAAACTTAATTTTTCTGTTTATTCATCTACTTTTTTTTTAGTGTTTATGCCAATGGCATTTTTCAGGAGAGTTACACAAACTATTGATTTAGTTAGTATTATAATATTAGATTGCAATAATCTTCACCTCAAGATACCAGCATGGGTCTTTCTTGTGGGTTATACAGACAGTGTAGCCGAGGTCATCATGGCTCGGGATCCAGGGTTGGCCCAGCTTCATCTTCACCAAGGATGTTTCGGGTCAACAGGTGGATGAACAGTTATGGACTTGAGCTTGCTGTTGCCAAGAGCGAGTTCGTCATGCTCACTAGATGGAGGATCCTTACAGTAATCCCTGACTGTCAGTGATGTCGAGGTCCAGACAAAGACTGCGGCGAAGTATCTGGGGTGCTCGACTGCCGCCTCACATCGTTCGAGCACATCCAGACTGTCTGCGTCAAGGCGGCGAGGGTTGTTCTGTCACTTGCAGGTTGATCGGGAATGTCGGAAGTCTGAGGTCCAGCAAGAGGCAACTCCTCATGTGCACCGTCAACGCCTTTCTGCAACGCTACTTTATTTGCAATCTTCTTTATCTTAGTGAAAGCTAAGATAAACTGATCCTCTGCGTAAAGATATTCTTAGAGGGTTTTTATACATGTTCCAGATCAATTTAAATGGAGATAACTTTCCAATCCTAGGAGTTTGCCTAGGATTTGAACTTCTTCTGTATTTAGAGACCAACAGTTACAGTATCTTGGACGAATGCAATTCAAACAATGTTGCACTTCCTTTGATTTTCAAGAATGACTTTAGACGAAGCCAGTTGTACCACAAAGCAACACCTGACACTATAGAAATATTGAGCAATTTGCCTGTAACGTACAACCACCACCAGTAAGTTAAAAACCAATAAGGTTAACAAACCAGTGCCTGACAGTTCAAGAAACCATGTGCACTTAATTATGGTTTCATAAAAGTAGGGATTTAACCTATTTCATAAAATGTACTAGATTCTAAATTTGGTTTGGTTTCAAAAATTGTAGTAATGAAGGGATTTTGAATATCTATTAGTTAAAATAGACTTAAAATTGATTTAACCCTCATCCATGTTCTGACAGTGAAAAGAATGCTTGTACCAGTGGCTGACAGACAAGTGTACAAGTGCCTGTCAAAGCAATTATATACATTATTTTTTGTTTTTTATCATTACCCAAACATTTTCATGATTGAGAACACTATAAAATATCTACATAAAGTTATGTAGATGTATGCCCTCAAGACTGCATCCCTCTAATGATAAATAAGGTGTTGTAACAATTGAAGTGTTAAAACAGCTGTTTTTGGTAAACCTGTATCGGCATAACAACAATGTTAATTAGAGTGTCCAAGTGACACAACTTTTAGATGGTGGTGTAAACTTAGCTTTACTCTTTTTGATTTGCTGACAAACTTCTAATTGAGATGATCTTTTAAGGTTTAGTTTGTGGCATTGTGCAATGCATTACTTTATATCCTTAAAGCTACTAGTGATATACATTATATACAACTGTTGTAAAGCCCCAACCTAGGGTGCTGGGAGTATTGGGTTAGACTTGCTCAAATTCAAAAACCGCTTTCTAAATTTGAGTAACGGGAATCGCGGGCCCGGGCTGGGTATTGACCGAGGCCACCGGAAGTTTGCGGATTGACCATATATGGTCTGGTTAAGAGTGCTGGCCTCCTATTGGCTGAGGAAGCCGTGCCGGATATCGGCGGTTGCAATAAATACCCGGGGAAATCGGGGCGCGGCATTCTGTCCTGGTTGTTATCTACCAAAGTGCGCATCATCCAGCCCACAGCCCGCGACGCACCATGGTCCTCGTCGCCATCTGTAAGTCTAGCCAGATCCTATCCTAGTCTTGTCTCCACCCTCCCTATAAGAATGTATTAAGTCTTTAAAATCAATGGCATTGTGAAGTAAATTCAAAGTTAACAAAGAATTCATATAATTCCATAATTTATACCTGAGGTATAAGCTCAGGCTCGAGTGTTTGAATATCTGTAAATTTGTACCCAATAAATTATTTTCAACCCCCATCGCACTGACTAGTTATTCCAGCAACCCTTGAACCACGTTTCCAAGGTAGAAGGTCGTCGGTAGCTAGGGGATTCTTCTAATCCCTTGGGGCTCCCTGGCCTGTACGAGGACTGATAAGTAGGGGTCTTCTCGTACTCAACACAACCTGAAATAAAAAATTTTAGCAAACATTTCTGATTCATATTCATTTATTTTGTTTGCAGGAAATGTACAACAGAGCAACTTATGTCTCAGTTCAACTTGACGGAGAAATGGCGTATATTGACAACCAGTTACGACCTGGACAAAAAAGAGTTTGTGTCTAGTATCGAGCACCGCAGTCTTCCCTTTGCTGGCATTCAGTTCCACCCGGAGAAAAACGCCTTTGAATGGAACACAACATCAAAAATAGTTCATACACACAAGGCCGTAAACAGCGTCAGATTGTTTTACGATTGGCTTGTTATGGAGGCGCGGAGAAACAGTCACTCATTCAAAAATAATAAAGAGGAGAGTGAAAGTCTCATATACAACTACGCTCCCACTTATGAGAGCGGGGGTTATTTTGAGCAAGTTTATTATTTTAATTAGTGGATTGATTTTCAGTAAAGTAGATTTACAGTTGTAATGAAGTAATTATTTTGTGGATATTTATACAAAATTAACACCTCAGCCTGTCAAGTTACATGTAAATGGGTCTGTTATGTGCCAGTAGTCATACATAATATCTGACCGCTAAATCTAATAAGTTTTGGCAATATCTTTGGTCGATTATGTTCCTTATTATTATTTAGTTGCAATCGACAAATTAAAACAGCTTTAAGTTTGATTCTTATTGTTTACTTATTCCATTTTAGTTATAATGGAAGATGTTAGATAGATAGTTAGATACACCATGCAAGATAAAAAATAGTGACTTCAGAAATGTTATCACCTGTCCCCCCTTGATGTCGGAAGGATATTTTTTGTAACGGTTATACAGTACAGCGCCGATTATCCGAACGTCGGCCATCCAAATCGTCGGTTAACCGAACACGGTAATAATTCATATTTTGAACATGATTCTCAAGCAATTCAAATTTAATTTGCGTGTCAGGGCTGAAGCAAAAACAAATTTTGGACTTTTTCTCTAAATAAAAATTATACAGTGTACTGTATCTATATATGAACAATTGTTCTTTAAAAATTTATACCCATGTATTCTGATTGATTTGATAATAAAATTACGTGAATGATTTTTGTTTGATAATTTTTTAGCCTTTTTACCAGTAAGAATTACGTTACATTTATAATTTTTAGATTTTGTCTTTTCATGTTCCATTATCTGAATATGCAGTTATCCGAACACCCCTTGTCCCCAATTAGTTCGGATAATCGGCGCTCTACCATAGAAACTGAAATAGTGAATGCAAGATTGTGTTTGTACCATGTTACTGCTGTCCTGTTAATAAACTTATTTGGATTCGGTTGTTTTTAGGGAAATTTGGATTATTTAGTGTTAGACTGAATACAGTGTTCCATTAACGCTCTCCACAG
This sequence comes from Flexamia atlantica, assembly GCA_035578135.1. NCBI lineage: Eukaryota > Metazoa > Arthropoda > Insecta > Hemiptera > Cicadellidae > Flexamia > Flexamia atlantica. The sequence goes on along the minus strand of JAQJVK010000003.1, from coordinate 18,588,240 downwards.
TAAGGCCACAATTTTGTAAACATTTTTAATTTATACACTTCACATTGTGCTTTCCAACGCAGACACCTCTCTCTCCCCTCCTTATCTGGAATTGAATGAATTGTCCAGGCTATTTACTCGATAACCTTAAAAAAAATCTGCAAGAAGACGGTTTTTTCTATGGAAGTCTACTTTTAAAAATGTTTATTTCAATATACCCGAAGTTTACCATAATCGGAAAATGTGAAACCCACTACAATTAGGTTTAAAAATTGTGGCTTTTCCCACCATACAATTTTTTATAAAAGTCACTCAACCGCATCTTTTATCAACTTTTTTTTAGATATTGACTTTGGACCGCCCCCTATTACTGATGAGTGATTGGATTAATTTTGACAGGGTATTCATTTTTGGTCAGCATCTTGAATCTGCCATATTGGATGTAAATAATTTTTTTCAATTATAAAGATGGTTTTGTTGTACATCATTATAAACTAAATTTTTACTCTGAACACATTGTTTCAGCAACTTGACATGACCATCGTCCTACATGTCTCAAGACCATCATCATAGCTTTTTGTTTTTGGACCCGCAATAAGATGCTAAAAACAGAACATACGTATATACATGTATGAATGTATGTGGGTGTGTGTGTGTGTGTCTCATAACTCTCACAAAAATGGTCTAATCATAATGAGGTTTGGCAAAGACATGTAATTAAGTAGTGATTATTCAGACGAGTTTGAAAATGAGCCCCATTGAACCATCAAAAAAAGAATAACGAAAAATAAATTGAAAAATATATTTTTTTCTAATTTTATTTTCCATTATTGAATTCAGCTTAAAAAAATCAAATAATTTTGTACCTTCAATCATTGCTCAGTGTCCATTGGTTACCGAAATTCTGAGAGTGATAAACACAGGCGTTGTCCCACTTCTTAATCTTTTGGAGAATAAATCAAATTTTCTATCTCTCTGATTTCTGAATTTATCTTAATAAAACTTGGAAAGTGGCTTCATATAGATAATATCTACAGGATTATGGCCTAAAATAATCTTTTTTACATTTCCGTGGTAGCTAACCTGCTTACTCAATCCCCAAGTAAACTTTATAAAAAATTAAGCAACATTTATTGTTTGCTTATTTCTAAAGACATTTTGATAAATCTTGATATGAGGCTTCATTTAGTTGAGATTTACTTAATCATGATATTAAATTCCTGAATTTTTAGATTGTTGAGACAGCTTATCTGCGTACTCAGTACTCACCTTGCAATGTTAACTTATAGAACATAAATAAAATTGTACTAGGGGGCCCATGCGAAAATTGCAAATTTTAATATTATATCTGTTTGTGAGAAACTCACCCACAGTTAGAATAAATTGAGTGGCTTTAAACTCACTTTTATTAATCAAACTAATCGTTTCAATTGAAACTTAAAGATCTCACCTAAATGAACAAAGGCCTAACTGGACAAAACACACAAACATTATTCATCACTCAAGGACTATGTTTTTGAATTTGGTTGTGAATTGTTAATATCCTGTGAATTGTTTTCATAGGCCTTACTTTTTATGTATCCCCAAAGAAAATAATATAGTGGGGTCAAGTCCGGGGATCCTGGGGGGATTTAACCCTTCTAATAAATGAAATTTTAGGGTTGCGTTAAAAAAACTCCCTGTACATTGTCCCTATGTTATCCTTATGAGAAATAAAAAAAATTCTATATCTCTCTTATTATTTTTCAATATATCTTAATAAAACTTGGTGTATGGCTTCTTATAGTTCTAATCTGCTTAATATTAATTTTAAACCAAAAAATGTTGGCATACTTGTTGCAGCATACTCATTCCCAATGTTATTCTAATGGAGGAAATAAAAAAGGTCAAGTATTGCTTATGTTGTGTTGCGTCGATTATGATTCTAAGCATTAGAAATTCGCTGAGTATGCAGGTCTGCTACAACAGAGTACATTTACATTTCCAGAGTATTGTAACTCAATCTTGAATAAAGAGAAGGCGTAAAATTTTGAATCCGGGTGTAAATTGTGATCCTTCACATGTTATAATTTTTTAATTTTTTAAGAGGACTTTTTTATTCAAACAGTTTTTTAGTTTTCCGAAGTTTACTTTTTGGGACTTACGCCCATGAAAAAAACCACACAGTTTTCTTAATGGTTAAGAATTAATTAATTGGTTGATTCCAATAAATCAGGTTCAAACCATAAAACTGTTCTATTCCAAAGCCCTAAGGAACTTAAGCCACCCATTATATGTGGCCAATAAAATAAAAGAGCTCTTTAAAATCGGGGCTTTAAAAGACTGGAATAGGGCCAACCTTTGTTACTTCCTTTAGGATAACATAAAACTTTATTGCCTCCATTTGAAGTTAAATTTGATCATCCTTAATGAACTTGATAACCCAGATTAAATAAGTTCCTTTTAGCCAATATCAAATTCTAGAAATACAACCTTTCAAAAAATTTACCTTTATGTACCGGTATGCATTGATTTTCTATATGTATGACTAGCAGTTGCCCGTGGCTTCTCTCACGATAAAAATTATAGTCCAACCTTGATATGTCGAATCTTAAGAGATTGAATAAAAAGGTTTTATAGAGGAATATTTGATATAGTCGGATTATGTGTTAAAGCGTTGTGCAGGTTAAAAAAAACATTTATATCACAGTAGACAATGTAGGCTTTCTTTTCATAGTCATTACTCGAAAATGGCTGGACCGATTTTAACGTTAAATATGTGTCAATTTTAAGGCATTTGTTCGCAGATTTACCTATACGCATGGGCGGATTTCTGGGGGTGCCAGGGGGTGCCCAGCACCCCCTGATTTTTGCTTGATTATTTGGTGGAAAAAGGGGAATCAATTTTCAATATAACTTTGAATAATCTTTTATGTAAATTACAACAGGGTTTATAAAATAAAATAAACATATATTTATGGGAGTATGCCTGCAAATAGACTATTTGAATCGGAGTTTGATGTTTGAATTTGAGCATACAATACTTCAGGTCGACCTGGCGACCTGGCACCCCTAAAAATTAAGACCTAAATCCGCCCATGCCTGTACGTCTCAACGTCTCAAAATTATCACAGAGGGGGTCAAGTACAGTAAAGGGCTGAAAGTTCAAAACAGTAGCACTATCAATAGGCAGTGAGTCAAACTTAACATATGGGTGGTTATAAATAGTTTTTAAAAGTTGACCACAGATTGCAGCATTAATTTTTTCGGTGACACCATCGAATCAGATGAAAAAGGAATTCGCCAAACTATTGTAAGGCATGGTTGTAATAGATTAAGGACGCTCTAAAGGAAAAAAACTCCCGCTATTTTTTTAAGAGATATTTTTTATCTCTTAAAAAATAAAGATGGTGCAACGTAATGAGTTTATGATCAAACAGATACCGTAACGTAAAAAACTAACTACGGATTAAAGCTAAACTAAATGTAACTTTTATATAGTACATATAATCTAAAAAAATCAGCAAAACAACCATAAAAACATGGTGAAAGACATTAAATTATTAGACAGCTGTAACAACGTATCCGTTTGTGAAGCTAATAATTAGAGGGTAATTATTACCGTCTGCTTGATCGAATGAAATTTGAAATGTAAACAAAATATCGTCCATTACATTTATGGGGGAACATTGTAAAACTTGCTAATTACCCCCTGCTTGATTGAATGAAATTGAAAATGTAAACAAAATATTATCCATTACATTTATATGGAAACATTGTAAAACTTACCCCACCAAAAAACCCTGAAAACTTGGAAATTTGGAACAACTGTTCTTAGCCGATGCCTACACCACAAATGGAACATCCATACAAATTTTCAAGGTTCTAGGTCAAGTATTGTTCGGGCTGTACGATGATAGGTCAGGACTATTTGACAAATAGTAGATAATTATAACTTGTAATCAGGATTTGTATAATTTAAGGATTTTTTTCATAACTAGATCAAAGAACTACAGCACAGTCCGTCGGAGGCTAACAAATCACTGTACCTCTCTCTTTCAATCTTGCTGGGATTTAGTCTCAGTACTCAACCAGAGAAGGCGGCACTCTTCTCCATGCCTTAAACTATTGAGGCCATTGAGGTCGAATTAGATGTAACGCCAAATCATCGTAAACAGGCATAATTGTAATAACAAAAACATTAGGGACGCCCTCGGGAAATCGATAATGCCCGCTGCCGAAATAAAGATGGTGCCATATACTGATTTTATACTTAAAAAGATGAAGTACTAAAACTAAATTAAATGGAACTTTCATATAGTACATAATGATATCCTTACAAAAAACCATGATGAAAGAAATCAAATTATAATCGGCTGTAATAGCGTACATACCTATGTGAAGCTAACTCCTACCTGACTGATTGAATGAACATTAAACAATGTAAACAAAAAATCGTCTTACATCACTCACCCTTTTATATGGGAAAATTTGAAAACTTTGACCTCGCCGTAAACCCCTTAAACCTTTGAAAATTGAAAAATTCGTTCTAAGCGGATGCCTACGCCCTAAAATGAAGGTCCAAGCAAAATTTCAAGGTTCTATAGGTCAAGTAGTTTGGGCTGTGCCATTAAGTAAGTGGTATTTGACAAATATACAGGGTGTCCCGTAACTATCTGGACAAACGTATATAGCATTGTAGCTTAGGTCAAGACAAACACATTTCACCATAGGAATATGGGTCTCTGGTGCCTAGTTTTCCGTCTGTCTGTTTGTATGTGTTTTTTACAAACAAATTCATAACTCCTAAACGGTTTGAGTTACAGCGTTGAGATTTTGCACAATTGTTTATCTTATTAGGATGTATCTTCATTTAAAATTATACTAAAATATCATCAACCATTATTTGATGCCAAATTCCACGAAAACCGTTAATTTAAACAAAAAATTGCAAGATACATAAAAGTAAGTCCATTTTATGTAGTTTTCAATGATACTTTATTTGTTGAGATTGGATAAATATTTACTGAGAAATTAAATTTTTTCTTAATGCTTGACCACTTTTCTCCATTTAAACAATGTTAAAATTAAGGTGTGTCCAACTTAACTGTGCCACCATTTGTATCTCAGAAACTACTGGATTTAGAGATAACTTTAAAAGGGGGATTTCACCTACTTGTTTATGCCATTTAAAAATATGAATTTCATTTTTTTGTAAATGGCCGCCATTTTCCAATTTGGCGGACAACTTTGATTTTTCTTATGGAATACCCTGTATTTTATGACGTATTTGGATTCTACGCTTAATTTTAAGAACTTATTATTCCTTGACATTTTTTCCTAAACGCAATAGTTAAGTGGATATAAGCCATTAAAGTTTGATTTTTAACAATCTGTATTTTAACATTTGTTTATATGGGGAAAAGTGGTCATGCATTACGAAAAAAACTAATTTCTCAGTAAATTTCTATCCAATTTTAATAAATGAGGTATCATGGAAAACTACATAAAATGGACTTACTTTTATGTACCTTGCAATTTTTTGTTTAAATTAGCGGTTTTTGTGAAATTTGGTATCAAAAAATTTAAATGGCTGCCATTTTGAAACGGTTGATGATATTTTGGTATAAATTTAAACGAAGATACATCCTAATAAGATAAATATTTGTGCAAAATCTCAACGCTGTACCTCAAACCGTTTAGGAATTATGAATTTGTTTGTAAAAACACATACAGACAGACAGACGGAAAACTAGGCACCAGAGACCCATGTTCCTATGGTGAAATGTGTTTGTCTTGACCTAAGCTATAACGCTATATACGTTTGTCCAGACAGTTACGGGACACCCTGTATAGTAGATTACATAAGGGAAATTGTTGTGCCGAAATTGGGGGAGTTTGGCAAGTCACAGGATAATGGGAGGGAGCTCAGAATGGAAGCCTTGATACGAGGGATTCGCGGGAAAAATACTGAAATCGCTTGAAGTTTATCAGGAAATGGGATATAACGTAAAATATCTGCTATTCAAAAAGCACTGGGGCTGAAAAGTGAGTTCAAAGCGGGTGATCGAGTAAAGAATAAATCGAAAACAATCTAATTGTTACTGGCCCGGATGGAGTGTAATGAGATATTCACGATGTGAAAAGTAGGCCTACAGTTGCATAGCCAGCTGGTGTGACGTAGTTGGGCTCACGCATCCAGCACTTACGTCAACTACAATCCAAACTAGTTTATACAATTCTTGGCGGTATATTTTATTTGTGATGGAGTTTTCTAAGTTTACTAAGGTTATCATGGTGAAGATGACCACTGATAAAAGGTCGAAATATGTCAATTAAAAAAAAAAATTTTTTTGTTTTATTGCAATAGTAATGAGTAGCCAAAATAGTACATACTTAGTTTATACAACTCAATAAAAATATTCATGTGTACGGTCTTAGTTCAGCTTTCAAGGTAGTACCGCAAGGTCCGCTAGTTGCATGAGACCCTTTACGTCATATCAGCTGACTGTACAGTGTACACACACCTTTCTCTTTTTTACACCAATGCAGTTTACCAATCCAATAACCTATATACGGAGTTGAAGTATAACAGAGAGGAGGTCATAAAAGGTGGATTATATGAACAGGAACTAAGTAAAATACGTTGCAGAGATGCTTGTTTGAGAGTTTAACTAAATCTCTGATGTTAAGACCTCAATATGACAACTTTTCGTTTTGGGGCCAACAGAAGCTAGAAACATCATACCATCAGATCTTAATGAAGTTTGGTAAAGACTTGCAAAGTGGTAATCACTCGGATGAGTTCGAAAACCGGCCATTTAGACTACCGGATGAAAGGGTGGGGGAAAACGAAATGCCTTTCTTTCAAAAATCTATCTTTTTTGTTTTTAGAATAGAAACATGTCGGCCTTAGTCAGTAACAAGACTTCAAGATCCCGCCACAATCATCCTTCACTCAAAGCACTCTTGTCATTCATACTTGGCTTAAAATACCTACCTGGGTAGGTCGCCTTTTCAAGTAATGCATCCAATGTATCTTAAATTAAAAATAATCCACTTTTGTTAGCACCATTGAATTCAGCTCGAAAAAACAAACAATTTAGTAGGCCTACCTTGAATCTGTGCTCTATGTCCGTTGTTTACCGAGATATTGAAAGTGGTAAACACAGTACGTTATCACAATGTTAATCTTATGGTATATAATTAAAATTATGTATCTTGCTTATTTCTCAAGAAAGTAAATAAATGAAGTAAGTAAGTAAATTTATATATCTTCTTTATTTCTTAACATATCTTGATAAAACTTGGTATATGATGGCTTCGTCTAGTTCAGATCTAGTAAATATTGGATTAAAACCACCCAGTTTGAACACACCTGTTGCAGCAAATCAGCATACTCCCTTCCTTTGTTATTCTTATGGAGCTTTCAGAAATGGGCATGTTGCTAGCCTGATGGTTAGCGTCTTGGACTTCAGTTCAAGAGGTCGCGAGTTCAGTTCCCAGCATGCCCACACAAATTTGAGGGGTTTGGACCGCTTTCCCTTAAATGCGTTTGAAATGTTTGAATATCTCTTCTTTAAAAATGCCATTGGCGTAGACACAACGAAAAAATATGTAACTTCTTGCAATATTGGATTGAAATATGTTTTACGTGTTTGAAATCCGCCGAGCATGCATGTCTGCTAGCCTACAACGAGGGTATTTTTATATTCGTCGGTTAATTGTTATACAGTTTTATATTTGTATATCTAAATGTTCTTTGATTCTAGATTATCTTGTTCGCCGCGACTTGAATTTATTCATACTCAGAATAGAATAGAATAGAATAGAATAGAATAGAATAGAATATATTTTTATTTTCTCAATAACAATAGCAATTTTACAAAAAGAAAACACATCTTAACACACTCACTACCAGCCTGCAGCACCCTCTGCATCACAGTAGGTGTAGGTTGGTAGTCAACCCCTATTTATATCCAACAAGATATTTCAGCCAAGAAAAATTATTATAAAATTTAACACACTCACTACCAACCTGCAGCACCCTCTGCATCACAGTAGGTGTAGGTTGGTAGTCAACCCCTATTTATATGCAACAAGATATTTCAGCCAAAAAAAATTATTATAAAATTTAACACACTCACTACCAACCTGCAGCACCCTCTGCATCACAGTAGGTGTAGGATGGTAGTCAACCCCTATTTATATGCAACAAGATATTTCAGCCAAAAAAAATTATTATAAAATTTAACACACTCACTACCAACCTGCAGCACCCTCTGCATCACAGTAGGTGTAGGATGGTAGTCAACCCCTATTTATATCCAACAAGATATTTCAGCCAAGAAAAATTATTATAAAATTTAACACACTCACTACCAACCTGCAGCACCCTCTGCATCACAGTAGGTGTAGGATGGTAGTCAACCCCTATTTATATCCAACAAGATATTTCAGCCAAGAAAAATTATTATAAAATTTAACACACTCACTACCAACCTGCAGCACCCTCTGCATCACAGTAGGTGTAGGATGGTAGTCAACCCCTATTTATATCCAACAAGATATTTCAGCCAAGAAAAATTATTATAAAATTTAACACACTCACTACCAACCTGCAGCACCCTCTGCATCACAGTAGGTGTAGGTTGGTAGTCAACCCCTATTTATATCCAACAAGATATTTCAGCCAAGAAAAATTATTATAAAATTTAACACACTCACTACCAACCTGCAGCACCCTCTGCATCACAGTAGGTGTAGGTTGGTAGTCAACCCCTATTTATATCCAACAAGATATTTCAGCCAAGAAAAATTATTATGAAATTTAACACACTCACTACAGCCTGCAGCACCCTCTGCATCACAGTAGGTGTAGGATGGTAGTCAACCCCTATTTATATCCAACAAGATATTTCAGCCAAGAAAAATTATTATGAAATTTAACACACTCACTACCAACCTGCAGCACCCTCTGCATCACAGTAGGTGTAGGTTGGTAGTCAACCCCTATTTATATGCAACAAGATATTTCAGCGAAGAAAAATTATTATGAAATAAAATAAAATGTCCTCACTTGCCAGGCTGTTACAAATATTTTAAAAAAAGTAAAAGAACAAATAAAATAAGGCCTCATTAGGCGATGCCTGTTTATACTTCTTGTGCTACTTTTTGTGCTTATTATGTGTCGTGTTATTTTCTTTATAAAAATATATTCACATAAATATATAGCAATTATTGTAAAACGTAAATGGCCGATAGTCACATTATATTAAGTTTAGTGAAGAAACCCTTTTCCAGTCTTATCCGGGCTGTAATTTGCCTTTTGGGTAAAATATAGCCTAAATACAAAGTTTCACGGATAAGTGCTCTCTGATTGGCTGGGGTGCATTTAAGTTCCAGCAAGAGGTTACAGAAGAACTGCATCTTTCCAGCCCGTCTATTATCGATTTGTTTATTTTTAGCGAATTTCCCGCTATAGGGAAGTAGCTATTACCGTAGGCGGCATGGTGAGACTTGAGCCCGGGACCGTGTTATTTTTTGTTTGAGGTCCCTAGAGCCCGAAAACAATGTTAGTTCATTATGGTATATCTTTATATTAATAGACAGGCAATTTTTCCATAAGGTTTTTGTACTCCTTTTTTCTCAGCCTGAGTGCAACGTAGCAAAAATCTAAGCACACCGATAGAATTGTATTTTCCTGTAGATGTGCAGAATCCCATTGCAATTTATATTAGTCTTTTAGAAATGTAGAAAATTGAATTTAAAATTTCAAAAAAATTAACATTAGCCTTATGAGTTGCTGTTTTTGTGATATTATAACAACCAAATGTAAACAAAGTTAGCATCATATGTAGCTACTATCACATGCTATTTTTCGTAGAGTAAAGATTTGATGTAGAAACATTAAGCCACAGTTAATTGAGGCATGGAGTGAAAATATAAAATTTGATTGAAATCAGGACTACTTAGAGAAGATTAGGGATATCATACTCAAATGAGTTCCATTTTACATATGGAAAAATAAAGTTTACTTGCTTAAATAAGATTAAGAGATGCAAATTTTCTGATAAAAAGGGAAGAAAATAGTACATTAAGTTAAGTCTCTACCATCCAATGTACTGACATGACATGCAACCGGCAGGGCCCGGCGACGGGGGGGTCAAATGCACAGGGGCCTGGACTCACAGGGGGCCCGCATCCAAGTGAGATTAGTGAAAATGGGGCCCAGAATCGAGATGAGTAAAAAAAGGCGGGTTTCTCAACCATGCTATAAGCCAGAAATGAAGTAAAATAATTAGCCAAGGACTGAGTCTTTCTCTTTTGTTTTTGGGCCCCCAATTTGGTTATATTATGTGCTTACATGGAAAATATGTACTATATGAAATGTATCTAGAAACGCATTGGTTTATGCGGGGATTATTTATAAAATTAGCTATCCCTATTTGTCACTTTGAAAATTGGTCGAATTTTCGACCACTGGCGATCTCTAGTATATATAAATATGTGTGTGTGTGTGTGTGTGTGTGTGTGTGTGTGTGTGTGTGTCCATAGGCACGACTACTCTCGTAAACAATGTCCGATCTTGATGACATTTGGAATAAACATTCAGAGTGATATTCATTACTTTAAGTTCGAAAACCAGCAAGATCGGTACACTCTGAGACAATTTTTTAAAATAAAATTTCTTTTTAAGATTTAACATTTTTCTATTAATTGTATGTAGATTTAATGGTCAGAATTGGAATCAGCTTAAAAAATGAACAACATAGTATTTTGAAATATTACTCTACTGAGATATTGGATGTGCTGGCTAAAAACATTACGTTGTCTAATATTATTTTTTACTTTATCCTGAAAAATGTATCATTATTTTTTCTACCCTGTTTTTATGGATAAATCCCCATATGTTGCATAATAATTACTCTATACATTTACCCTAACGGAGTTGATTTATTTTGTCGGAAAAGGAGGGTTAGGTTTTCTTCCATTTAATTAATCAAACGTTTAAACAGTTTTTGTTAGGTTTTAAACGTATTTTTTCTTTTATATTTAGTTTTTTTTATATTTATTTTCGTTTGTTTTGGAAAGTTTGTTTATTATTTAATTGCTTAAATTTCTCATAATTAACAATGGATGGTTCAAGTCCCGGAGATGACACTGGATGGAATCTGGTGTCAATAAAACCTCGGAAAGACGCAACTTTGAAACAGACACAGCAAGCTACTGACCTAACTTCGAACTCATCAACCCTAATTTCTTGTAGCATGGACCGATACTGTAAGTATTCCTCAAATTGCCCCTCTTCCTACCGAACATGACTATGCAAAGGTAAACGGTGTGTACATAAACAACAGTACTAATTCTGATTTACCTATGACAGAAACTGGGAATTTTTATGGAAAATCGGACTCTGCTCAGTTTTTGGTCTACATTGAAAATTTGCCCGAGTGTAAAGACACATCAGTGCACCCGACCGTCCTAGGCAAGAAATTATTTGACAGCAATGTCAATGGAATTGTAGAAGTAAAACGCTCTAACAGAAACCGTGTAGTTTGTTCTTTCGAATCAGCGGGATCAGCAAACATGTTTTTGAATTCTTCCTTTTCTAGAGATAACAATGTCCGTGTTTACGTCCCATCATTCCAACTGGAAAGAATTGGCCTACTTCGAAACGTCGATCCTCCCCTTTCAGAAAATGACATATAAGAAAATTTGCAGACTTCAAACAATGTCACTATTATCTCTGTGAAACGTTTGTCGAAAATCGTGACTCAAGATGACGGACAGAAAAAATCAAAACCGTTGTCCCTTGTAACTGTGAAATTTAAAGGGAAACAGTTGCCAGAATTTGTGTATCTATTTTACACCAGATGCCCTGTAGAGCCTTATGTTTCGAACCCTATTATTTGTTTCAAATGCGTCAGGTATGGACACACTTCCAGAAATTGTAAAAGTTCTGCAAGATGTCCAAATGGATGTCCGACCTACCACAATCACAAGGATTGTCCTCAAGCTCAAACCCCTGTATGTCTATTTTGCAAGGGTCCTCACTCGTCCATTGACAAATCGTGCCCTGAGTGGGACATACAAAAACAAATAAAAGAAACAATGGCCTATCGTAACATTCCTTACTCCGAAGCGAAACTCTTTCTTTTTCCAAAATCGACAAAACTTCCAGTCTCTTTTTCTAAGGTGTTGGATATTAACAATGATAAATCGTTTCCCGAATTGTCTCAGAAATCTTCAAACCAGCTTCGCCACTCGATTCCTATTCCTGCTCAACCTCGATTGGCACGTAAGAACGCCCCCATAAATAACAAAGTTCATAAAAATGTAACAATGCATCGTTTTACTAAACGCCCAAATCCTGTCACTCCTGAATATATTAATAAGTATTTCAGTCAATTCCAACAACAAGGAAATCCTAGTAAACCTGTAATTTCTTCACGAGCACATGAACCTACTGACTCCAGTCAGTCTGATAATGTATCAACACTTGTCTTAAACTCTCTTTCTCTATACAATAATAGTAAAATCAGCGTTGAACACTTATTATCTAAGCTTCAACCTGTTTTAAATATTGATTTAAACCAATTTTTGACAAACATCTCAGCTCCTGATGTCTCGTCCGATGACTCGTTTTAACACTTTCACTCTTATTTACCTTATCAATGATGGATTCCAGAAAAAATACATCATTATTTAGTAAATTTCCATATTTCACCTGTATTTTTGTTTTTATGACACTAATTTCTGATCTGGCAGCTATGAATACCGCAAATCTGAAAATATTGCAGTGGAATAGTAATTCTGCACTCTGCCATAAAGGTGAAATTGAATTTCTATTAAAAGAGCATTGCATCAACATTGCTGCTCTTTCAGAGATACGGTTTAATCCATTTCATGATGTTACTTTTAATAACTATTCAGTTATAAGGGATGACAGAATCGCTAGGGGTGGTGGGGGTTCTGCGATCCTTGTTCATAACAGTATAGAATACTCAGAACTTAATATAGATTTATCAAATGACTTCATGATCAATGAGATTAATGTAACTGGAATTCAGGTGAAACTACGAAGTAAAACTGTAAACATATTTTCTGTTTATGCTCCACCACCCCATAAGGTTGACAATACAATGTGGGCACAATTATTCTCTAGCTTTAATTTGCCATTCATGTTTTTTGGGATTTCAATGCCCATCACATGTCCTGGGGAAATGATTTCAATGATTTCAAGGGAAACGAATTGCATACATTTGTCGAAGATAATAATTTAGTAGTTTTGAACTCTGGCGCATATACTTATTATTCTGGATTCCCATTACGAAAAAGCGCAATTGATTTCTCTATTGTTTCTTGGTCATTGGCAGCATATTGTGACTGGGACATTTTAGATGGATGGAGTGGCACGCAACATATTCCTATATTAATTAATCTCTGTTACAATTCCATCGTAGGCCTGCCTAACATCACGGATCCTCCCTCTTCTAGTCTTCCTCCATCCAGTGAATCTTATTGGAGCTTCAAGAGGGCAGATTGGAAATTGTATTCAGCTACTGTTGACACTTTGATTGACACTATCAATTTCGATGATGATCCTTTAAAAATATACGATAACTTTTGTGACTGTTTATTTACTGCGGCAAATGCATCAATTCCTAGATCTAAACCATCAAGAAACAAATTTGTACCCTGTCCATGGTGGTCAACTGAATGTTCCAGACATATTTCAGAGAGGAGAGCTGCTTTCATTAAGTATAGGCAGCATCAGACTCGAGAGAACTATTTTAATTATAAGAGAGTCGCTTCAATTACGAAACGATATATTAAATCCTGTAAGAAGGATTACTGGATTCAATTTTGTAACAAAATCAACCGAAATACAGACATATCTGAGGTGTGGAAAGTAGTAAAGAATCTCAAGAGTAAGTATATAACACATAATGCTAAGTCAAGAAATTTAAAGTACTTTTCGGAATGTTCTGAGGAGTTTTTTGTGAAATATTCACCACTATCCGCAGAATTGCCTATTCCTGTTCATGAAGACCATGCTACCACTCAAAATTTGGAATTATTAAATGATTTTTGCCCGGATGAAATTAACCTTGCTCTTTCCAATTTAAGGGTTTATAGTGTGTGGACTATCTGAATCCAGAATTACCAGCAAAGGAATTTCACAGGGCTTGGTGTTAAGTCCAATACTATACTCGCTTTATTGTGGTAATCTTAATGTGATACTTTCCCATCAAGTGAATATACTTGAATTTGCTGATGACATTGATGTCCTGGCCTGGACAACATTCATAACTCATTTTTGAAAGATGTATCCCAAAAAGCGGTTCAACTGCTTTTGAACATTTTCAACCGCCTT